>JAKELH010000238.1:0-112130 GCA_021525015.1 Lactarius pseudohatsudake | reverse complement strand
GTGTAAATGGTGTTGGTCACTGGTTGGCCATTTTTTAAAGCTATATCTAGCTGAAATCCTAAAATAATATATATTCCCACCTATAAATTGTGAAAATTTTATATCATATAAATACCATTTTGATATCATTTTTAACATGAATCTGGCTTAATAGTATATAATTATCAGATTTACATTTTGACCATAAAAATGAAGGAAAAGGAATGACCTATTATAGAAGTGTTAAAATGTGTCAGCATAGAAATGGTGATTTCCATCCAGTGTGTTCAGGGCCAAGTTCAAAGTATTCAACAGTGTTTAAAGTGTTGAACATATTAATTAGCACACTTAAATATTCTGATCTGAGGCCAAATGTGGATAACAGTTCTTCTTGAGTCTAAAGGGTCTTGGGGTGACTGTTTCAAGGACTGTTTTACTGTTTACTATTTAGTTTATTTACTTCATACCACCATGCCAGTAAATATATGGTAAAAGTAAACCATGTAAATAGTTTAAAAACTGTTTTAAACCTAAATGGTTGGAGCCTTACACAGAAGCCATTACCTCACTGCTATGGTCTCAATTCGTCCATTCATGCATGCCCTGTTCTCCTTTGTTCCTGCCAAACGAAAGAAGGATTGGCAGACTATTGCCTGGGAATCCAAGGAAGCTACCTTTCAGGTAGTGATGGGAAAGTTCAGTTCTGAACTTCAGTTCAAACCCAAACCTAGCTGAACTGAACCCTGGTTCAGGGTTCGGGTTTGGCTCTGGTTTGGGGTTCGGCAAAATCCCAATATTTGAGAACATTTTGAACATAGTTTGAATGTGAACCAAACATTGATGTCACAGTACTGGCAGTCTGGACATTTTACAGGTACAAAAAATATTGAAACACTGAAACTTAATTGCTCAGCCCATTCCAAATGTGAAAGCAAATTCGCATGTGCAGATGTTACATAGTCAATTGTCACACATTTTTTGCAGTGGCTCGAGTGGCTCGTACTTACATACATTATATACCACCATTCCCAACTGCACAATGCTGCCCCTGGGTTCAAACATTCAGGCTTCAAGGTTCACAACCGCCTTCCCCAATCACCTGGTTAGTGGTAGTGGTTTGCAGGCCTGGCCTGGCTCAAAAACCTGCCATTAGGCTCGTCTCCTGGGGGCTTAGGGCCCAGAAATTTGGGGGATTGAGACTGTACTTGTGAGCCTCGACGTCTTAGGCCCGCATGAGCCTGGTAGCCCTGGCTAGCCTTGGCTTGGTAGTACCACAGTTCAAGTTGTATATATGTTCAAATATACCATTATATACAACAGTTCAAGAAGCTCACAATCTCAATAGGGTCTTTTCAAAGTACCCTTAATTTGGTCCCTTATTGGACCCATTAAACGACCATTAATCGAAAATTTAGCGCCATTTTGGGTTAATGTGAGAAATAATGAAATAAATAATTGACCAATAATGGTCAACTTTGAAACCACCCCCCCCAAAAAACTCATTAATTGGGCACTTAATGCATTTTTTTTGCTCCTGGAAGCTTTGGGATCCTTTCGGCAGGGTGGCGCCTTTTCAATCTCCGCCCCACTTCGCTATTGTCCCCAACTCCTCATCACCATCACCTGGCATCCTCATCGGTACAAGGGGGTATCTCTCTCTCTCTCTCCTGCCGCTCGTTACTTCCCCATTGCTCTCATTGCCCATGGACCGCCGCCCGCCTGTACTCGCCTTGCAAGAGGCTTCCCAGCCCCTCGTAGCCAGGCGCACACCCTTGCGCCTCGTGCACCTTTGTTCACCTCGTCTCCTTCGCATCGCCCCTATCCCTTTCAATAGTCAAGATCAAGCTCTCGATGTCCTTTAGCCACCCGTAAGACACCATCGGAGCCCGCGTTTGACAGTGCGCCACTGTCAGATCCGGAGCAGGATTCTATTTTGTGCATCATAAGTGTCTCGGCCCCCTTTACTTGTGCGCTCGCTACCTTTCACCTAGTTAATCCGTTTCGGGTTCTCGTTTCCGCACCCATCTCCCGTCTTGTCTTGTTTCGCCTTCCTATGCCACTTCCCTCTATCCCTTTACCTTACTTCTCTCTATTCCCACCTACTTGTCTGTCTGGGTAGCTACTGTCCTGCTTGTATTTTAAACCTCGCGTTTTGGACTCGGAAATGACAGTCTGGTTTTCCCCCTCTTCCTCTCTCACTGCGCGTTCGTCCTGGAAGTTAGGCCCTACCGTGGGCACTTGAAGGTCATCACCGTCGTCTTGTCTCGCCACTACGAATGGCATCATCTCGTTTGGTTTCCTCTTCCCCCACTCCCCGCTTCCATTCCCGTTCCCAGTTTCGTCTGTTCGCACTCACACCGGCCTTTGCCATTGCAATCGCTCCGGACATGGCGTACACCGTGCACTCCAAAGTACCTAGTACATAGTCTGTTTTTTTTTGTTCGGATCCATCAGCATGCATATTTAATACAGTCATTGTACTACTTGTGGACTATGAAGGCCCTTCCCTATGCCTCTCTGAACCCGTTGACTTTGCTGGTGTTGGTGTTGGTGTTGTGATGTCACAGTGCCGAGTCAGTGTCATAGCGCTGGAGCACAGTGTCAGTATCATGGCCTTGCGGCACCATGTCGGTGTTGCGGTGTTGCTGCACCATGTTGGTGTTGTAGTGTCACAGCGGTGTCACAGCCTCGCTGCGCCATTCGGTATTGTAGCGTTGCTGCACTGAGTTGGTGTTGTAGCCTCACAGCGGTGCCGTATCGATGTCGTGGCCTCGCTGCGTCATGTTGGTGTCGTGACCTTGCCACGCCATGATGTCAGTATCGTAGCTTTGGCCGTGTCATGTTGATGTCGTAGCATTGCCGTGCCGAGTCGGTGTCGTAGCTGCACAGCGGGGCTCGCACACCATGGCAGTGCCATGTCACAGCACCTTTGCGCCATGGCCGAGTCACAGTGAATCTTGCTCGCCATAGGCATACCAAGGTGCCAGGTGGAGGTGGCAGCTCCGGGTTTGCGCGCAGCGACGTGGAGGCCTGGTGAGAACCTGTTTGAAACCTGTTTGAAACCTAGAAAGAAAAAAAGAAAAGAAAATTGTAGGTTAGTGAAAAGAGGAAGGAACTTAGCTTGAGGGTCCAGTCAACGAGTGTGTCGTCATATCGTTGACGTTGCTGCGACATCCGGTCCAGCAAGCTGCATGCCCACAATACCCCACCATAAAATAAAACTCCGATCACTTCCTTTCATGGAACAGGAATAATGGTATTAAGCAAAAAAGGAGCCCAACTCATCCTTAACACGAAAAATCCCATTATTTAACTCATTTTTATCTCCTGATTTCTGAAATAATGAAGTACAATAATGGGACGAATAAGGGTACTTTGAAAGACCCTAATGTCTGACTCAGAGTCTAAGCAAGTACCTCAATTTCGTCGTCATCATCATCACTGCCTCCACCCCCATGATCCTCTAGCATCAGGAAAACCTCAAAGTGCTTAGCTGCCTTAATTGGCCTGTAAAGGCACCTCAGACTGTTAAGGTGAACAGTGACTTAATTTGCACTTATAAATATTGTCTTAAGGCAAGATTAAGGACACATATGTGACAGATAAAAACTTCAAATTGAGTGTGGTAAGATTGGTGAGGAATCTGAGGATTGAGAAGGGGAAAACAAGGGTGGGTAAGGGAAACATGGGGAAGGGGTAGATGAGGGTGGGCTGCCATGGGCAAGCCAGGGGGAATATAGGGAAGGGAAAGAAATGGATGGGGATGGGGATGGGATAGGGCTGTTCACTGTACCGTATTACGGGTACGGCCGTATGTTTAACGGGTCAGAACAGGTTTACCCGTTCTGACCCCCGTACCGTATATCGACTTACCGCGAGCCCAAACGGGACGGGCCGGGGAGTTGTACGGCTGTAATACGGGTAACGGCTTGTATATGGGGAGTGTTGGAAATGACAAGTACTACATCAACATATACAGGGGGCTACTTAAAGTCGAATCAGGTGGCGGTCGGCTGCAGCGCGGAGGAGCCTGATGGTAGCTCGGGAGCAGTGCTGGGGGAAGAGTGCGGGAAAGGTGAGTCGCTGTGCATGTGGGTGAGGCGAGAGGTGATGGTGGTGCGGTCGATGAGCCCAGCGCTCGCATGTTGATGAGGTTACATGGAGATTCGGGCCATGCGCATTGTTGGGCGTCGTTGGGGGAATGCTGAACGTGGTTTTGAGGGCTCTGCGGGGCCGCCAGGGCGGTTGATGCACAGTGTGTTGAGGAGGATGGGCCAGCGTCGGTGAGGGACGGGAGTGAGGCAGCGGAAGTGGGAGAGCGAGGGTTGGCTACGGAAGGCACAGTCTACACTCACCTGAACTAGCTAACGAGAGTCGGCCCAAGTAGTCGTCGTGTTTGATCAGGAATGTAATGGCTGACTGGGGCGGTCATAAGCGAACGAGAGACGTCGAGAGTAAAGGGTTGTATATTAAAAACATCGGAAGAGACTAAAGTAAAATACTAGAACTTTTACCCTTCAGCACTCTGTTTGCAACGTTCGCGTTCTAAATGTAGTTTCTTCTTGACCAGCATAAGGGTCCTGATAGTCCTCAGCCTTCAAACTAGCTCGTCGGAGAGAGATCGTGTCGCGGCCACCAGAGAAGACCCTCTCTACGGGCCACGGCTGAGGCTGATAACGTGGAGGGTCAGCGAGCTGTCAGTGAAAAGAAAGAGAACGCACCTGGGATGGACAAGACACTCACACGCAAGTCAATACAGGTTGGGAAAAGAAGCGCGATGGCCTGTCCACCACTTAAGTGGATCACAAGTGTCGAAATCCTCTTGAGGGAGCTTCCAAAACTCCAGAAGTTTGTCAATTGGCGCACGGGGTTTCCGGAATCGAGCAGTGAAGTTCTTTGGTGGGGAGTGGCCAAGAGCCGCCGAGGCAGCCTGACTGGATGGGCCGGACGAGGAAGGGCGGGGTGCTGTCTTGTTCGCGTAGAGTGTCTTGTAATATACGTGAAGCTTGTTCTTCGCCACCTCAAGGAAAGGCGCGAGATCGTCATCACCTTCGAACTCATCCAGAAGTACTGAATACGAAATCCGAGGGTCCAAAACTAAGTGGTTTCAGATCAATTGGCAAATAGTAATCCAGAAGATGAGACTTACGAGAGGCCCACAGATAGAATGGTGACTCGTCAAATTTATAATAATATTCGCTAAGCTTGAGGTGGGCGTCGGTGAGGCCTTGAATGAGTTGGGGGGATAGGCCTTGTTCCTCGCGAAGAATGTCCCTGAGGTCGGCTTGGAGTCCACGGAAAATCACATGAGTGGAGGAGAGCATGGGTGTTGCGATCGGACTCATCGGTACGGACTGCGGACTCGTGGGGTTCTGACTACCCTAGTATTAGTCAGGGACAGTCGTCTCAGTCAGCCTTAGGGCTGTTATCACATGTATATCGCATCGGACTTGTGACTCGTTCCTAGGATAGTCGTAGTAGGGTTCGAGCTACTATCGCTACTGGGTACCTTACGTTTAGGAGGAGCTTCAAAGCCCCTCGTCAATTGTATAAAGAACTAGTAGGACGAAGACCGAGCTCTCTAGCTTGGTCTTCTTGAATCATTAGTTCCTTCCTCGTCTCATCTCTCTCTGTCTGCTTCCTTCTCTTTCTCTGTCTGCTAGCGCATCTGGCTCTTGTAGAGCAGATCGCCCGACAACGTATACGCCTGGTGGACTTCACCCCAGTGCTCGAGCTGATCGCGTTCCTGCTCAGGACGTGTATCCATATTTGCTAAGTCGTTCTCCGCACATCAAGCCACTCTGTCATCGCTCAAGTCGAGCACCGTCAGGACAGGCCTGACGCAACAATGGGCGTCTTCGAGGCCGACATTTGAGTGGTAGCGGACTGGAATGACTTCAACCAGCGTGTTACCATATCGATCGCTCTCCAGTCTTCCTCGGTCAGACGAAATTGGATTAAATCTTCGTGTCGGTAGATGAATGTGTTGATAGCTTCACGATGTTGTAATGCCCGGCCTCGAATTATGTGAGACGGAGATGATCGCATTGACTACTATGCACCACTTACGAAGCATCTGGTAGGTCGACGACCATCTCGTCTTGACATCTAGAATAAGCATGAACGCGGCGCCCATCGGTTCTTCTGAATTCGACATCCGGACCTCCCTAAGCCAGCTCTGACGCCTCTGAGGACTTGAGCGAACTGCTCGTACGACTTTGCGAAGCTGACAGAAGGGAGTGAGTCCGAGTGACTCCAAGTCAGCCGTGGGTACAGGTCAATGGCCGCGTAAAACATACCTTTGAAATAGCTTCGAGAATGTTTTCTTCACCATCTTCGTCGTCTCCCCGGCATGCGTCACTGTCATCACTGGCATGGTGAAGAGTGACCTCATCTTGGTAATTTCCTCCGCAACTGGCGCTTTTATCGCCATCCTTCTTTGAGATTACGCCGATGGCTTCAAGAAGCTGGTACATATTAGAGCGTGTCATGAAGGTGACAAATTTGGGTGACGGACCTTGAGTGCGGCAAGGTGGATGGTGTGGGGCATGCACCGCATTCGAGAGTCTCTAGCTGAAAAGAAAATGGCTTCTGTTTGATAACGAGCTTCTAACGACGCCATCAATGTGTCGTTGTTGCTTGCATTATCCATTGTTATCACAATAACCTATAACTTGGCAGTAAAGGATTTGGATACTCAACTTGAACACCGGAATAACATACCCTACCCTTGAGCCCATACAGCTCTAAGGTTTCCCAAACGACTTCCGCCATGTTCTCACCAGTGTGAGCACCGATTAGCTCCTGGAAATTGACAAGGAGCTCCTCTGTATTCGTCAGTCAAGAGAAAAGATGGGAACTGTAAGACCGACACACCCAATTCTCCGTCATTGGTGACATAGTGAGCGACAATCGCCAGGAATGCGATGCCGTTGCTCGATGTCCATGCGTCAAGGGAGAGACTAACCTTCCCTTCCAGGGCCTTTAATCGACAGTTAGACATGTTTCAGTGGAGCGAATATATCTCACCTTAAACATATCTTGAATACCCTCCATTGTCTCTTCACCGAGCTTCATCACGCGCCGTCGTATGCCTTGTCGATTTGGCAGTTGAGCTTGGTCTGGGAATGGTGTGCGTACTGGATCATGCGGATAAACTCCGGCTTCTCTACTTCGTCCAATGGCTGATCACAAGCGACAATCCACTCCGTGAGGAGGCGCTCAAATTTTGACGAATCGAAAGGCTCCTAAACTGATGTCAGTCATAACCCAAAGACACCGGGATGACTCACCACTGCAGCCTGTTGTTGCCTGAAAAATGCCGATGCTATTGTTGACGCTCTCGTCTCAAGAGCCTTGACGTATTCTGCTTGATCCTGACCAGTAAATTCCTTGTCACTGGAGGCGAAGGCTTTCTCGTCTTCAGTTGGCAGAGTCTCTCGATCTTTAAGGACCATGTATAGGTTGAAAAGCGACTTGAAATGGGTTCGTAAATGACCCACAAGACCTATTGGTGATGAGAGCAGGAAGTGCCAGGTCTCAGTCATGACGACGCACCATTCAGATTGTGGTTCATCGCCTTCGTGATGGTCAGGACTTTCTTGTTTCTGTGGTGGCATTGGAAGTGTTTGTCACCTGGCCTACCTGGACTGCCATCCGCACCAAGGTCTGTGGCTTCGTAAAACAGGTAGATTGGATTCCTTTTTACTCCCTGGGATAATCAGAGACGCACGAAATCAAATGAGAATGAGCATACCTTTTTCTGGGACAAACTTGAGCCCTCGAGGCTATTAGTTGACGAAGAGCCCTGTAGTGGTTGGGCTCGTAACAAACCCCCATCGGGAGGGCCATCAGCGATCTCCCGGTGGTGTTGTTTCGCAGCTGAGGACTTGTCCGATAAGGCCTTGGCTCTACCTTTCCCCTTCGTTGACTTCCGAGACTTTGGGGGTTTCATCTTCGAAGGTAACATATCCGCGATCTAAAATCCATGTGAACAAATGCGACAGTCATGAGAAATAAAACGAACCTCATCAGGCGCGATCTCAGTGACGCTACTACTATCACTCTCGCTATTGAAACCTGTTGAAGTATATGGCTTGTCTTCAGGGTCAGAAAGCACCTCGGGCTTGCGTTTATGTCTTTTTTTTTTCTGGCGAGGCTGCGTGTCTGATTCGTCAGTCTCTTGCTCTGCTCTGATGATTTCCTCCATCCGAGCGGTGTTCCGCTTTCTTTTTTTTGGTTCTGAAGGGAATTTAATATGTGAGGAAGAGAAGCGAAGGCAAACTTACCTATCTGAGGCTGGACTATGTCTGGGGGCGCCATAGGCATATCGTCATCCTTGTCATTATACCATTTGATTTGTGAAGCGTCCTTCAGAGTCCCATCAGATCGCAGGGCACATTGATCAGTAGCTGTCCGTAATACTCATATTAGATCATCGTGTGTGGAGAAGGTTGTACTGTTTTACTTACTCGCCGAACTGCCTCCAGGCATTGCAACATGCGGCTGCAGATGAGATAAAAGAATGCTGGGGGCTTTGGTTTTGATGCACGAGGAGGAAAGAGCCTATAGGAAATCACTCGAAAGCAGTGGGGGACGAACACTTGAAATTGACCAATTTAAGTAGTAAGTACATGATCGCATCGTCGTGATGCCCTACTATAAGAAATGAAGTCCGAGGTGAAGTCTGGCACTCCACGCAACCAAGACAAAACGAGGTGGGTCCGGAAAATAGTAGTTCAAAATACTTGCCAAGGAATGGTAGGTAATATGAAAAATGTGGAAAGAGTGCCGTCTGAGTGCGTGAGGATGGAGACGACTGAGTCGCCCAACGCAATCGAGTCCTGTCCTGACTTAAGAGGTCAAAAATAGCAAAGTGAAAGTGACGAAATACAAATGTACGACGGTGATGCTGAGATAAAATAGCAGTTACACTGATATGTTGAGCCAGGGCCACCAGGCAAGGTGCGGAGCAGAGCGACTCTGAGGCTCTGAGCGAGGGTTGGGCTACAAATTGACGAGGTGCCAGTGAATGCCGAGGCCATGAGATGGTCGGGAACTTGAAACCAAATGGCAAGATGGTGGTATAGTAAAGAACATTGAGGGCCTTTGAGGCATTTGAGGGTTGAATCGAAGTTGATGAACGTTGGACAGGTTTCGGCCATTTTGGAGTTGCTGGTCACACGGGGCCATCCTTGGACGAAACATGCAATCCGTTGCTCGCACCGAGCCTCATCTGAGTCATCTGACATCTTACATTTTTCTATCTTCTCATCTTGTCGTCATATTGTTCCTTGCATGCCCGATGCCAGTATTTTAGCAGAGTTCAAGACCCTTGCTAATATTGTACAACCCTCGGCCGACAGTATTGAATATTGAGGCCGTCGTAGGTGAATATGATTGTTCCTGACCGCCTCGTACTTTACTAACTATACGGGTGCAACACAATTGTGTTCGGCTTCTCACTCGACAACCTCTTCGACGTCAACAGCATCACTAATCGTGCCCTGATCATCTCGAGCGTAGCCCCCCACTGGGGCCCCACATCTGGGCTCTATGTCAATGCCTGGTTTACACTTACTTACTTAGGCCCTAGGTCAGTTTCCGAGTTTCGGTTCCGGCTCCAGTTCCCACCAGAAGACCCAGGACCTCCTCCTCCTTGATGTCACCCCACTGTCCCTTGGGTAAGTTGGTCTATCCGTATTTTCAGACCTGAAATAACCCTCGCTCTAGTATCGAGACGGCCGGTGGTGGCATGACCGTGCTTATCAAGCGCAACACGATGGTCCCAACTCTCAACGAAGAAGTCCAAGATCTTCTCCACGTATTCGGACAACCAACCCGGTGTGCTTATCCAAGTCTATGATAGCGAGCGTGCACAGACGATCGACAACACACATTCGACATCGACACGAACGGCATCTTGAATGTCTCTGCGGCCAACAAGACAACCGGGAAGTCGAATAGCAGATAGTGGCATGTATGTGCATATAGTGTGCAAATACCAGTATCTTTACCTACCCATCCATCTGTCGGACCGACTCGGACGCCTCAGTCATGCACCACGCGACGCCACGAGCAGCCCCAGGCCCAGCCCACCGCCCACGCCGTTGAGGGGCAGCGCGCAGTTCACAGTCGCAACCTCCGTGTTTAGCGCGAGATCAAAGCATTCGGGATCGTCCTTGAACCCGCTGCAGGTGATTCAAGCTGTTGTCCTATTACACGCGTCGCCATTTCAGGACTGGGAGGATGTGAAGGTGAGGAAAAGGGACGTACGAGGCGCGTCTCCATCAGTCGGCGTAGGTCATCACAGTAGGCTGTAGGGTACCCGTACAATGCCCGTAAAGTAGCGTCGACTAACGGGTACGGACAGGTATCACCCGCCCTGTACCCGTACCACATAACCCATATAGTAAGTGGCAAACGGAACGGGTACGGGCCCCGTACTACGGGTCCCGTACACCCGTAAGAGTACGGGTACGGCGTACAGCCCTAGGATGGGAGAGGGGGACATGGGGAAGGGGAATATGAGGATGGGGGAGGGGGACATGGGAAGGGGAAGGGGAATGTAGGGAAGGGGAATATGGGGATGGGGATGGGGGTAGGGGGGTAGGGAACATGGGGAAGGGGAATATGGGGATGGGGAAGGGGACAAGGGGAAGAGGGAATATGAGGATGGGGGAGGGGGACAAGGGGAAGGGGAATATGGGAAGGGGAGAGGGGGATGTGGGGAAGGGCAATATGGAGATGAGGAAGGGGAATGTGGAGAAGGGGAATATGGGGAATGGGAATGCAGGGATGGGAGGGGTGTGGGGAAGGAGAATATGGGGATGGGGGTAGGGAACATGAGGATGGGGGAGGGGGACAAGGGGAAGGGTAATATGGGAAGGGGGTGGGGGATGTGGGGAAGGGGGATATGGGGTGAAGGGGGACACAGGGATGGGGGAGGGGGACATGGGGAAGGGGAATATGGGGAGGGGGGAGGGGGGAGGGGGACATGGGGAAGGGGAATATGGGGAAGGGGGAAGGGAGACATGGGGAAGGGGAATATGGGGATGGGGGGAAGGGATATGGGGATTGAGGGATAGACACAGCGATGGTGATGGATTCACCTGTCCAAATGACTCTAGTCTACCTACTAAAAAAATGAAAATATTTGGGGAGGTAGATACCCTCAGAATCCACAAGAATGATGTAGGACTCCTCAGAATCCCAAGGGGTCCTCTGCCAACTCTAAGTGATCTGACTAGCCATTCAGCCCATTCCTAAATTATTTACCAGTTCAAGTCCATGGCCACTGGCACTGCACCCCAGACTCTATCTGTCTCCTTCAGTTAAAGCACTGGCACTTACATGGGATGACTGAGTGGGATCCCAATGAAAAGTGTCTTGGCTTTCACTATTTCTCCAAGAACTCCTACTTAGTGTTGTGGCAGCCCAGAGCGAGCTGGTATTTTCTATCTTGGGAAATAATTTTTGGAAACATTTGAAATAATTTTGGGTGCTGGCTTTCCTCAAAAGCCAAGGGGTCCTCTGCCAACTCTATGCAATCTGAACAACCATTCCTGATTTATTTAACCAGAGCTGAAACTCTTTGGCTGAAGTATTTCAGAGATGGTCAAATAAATCAGGAACAGCTGATTTTATTGCTTAGAGTTGGCAGAGGACCCCTTGGCATTTGGAACAGTCTACTTGCACAAATATTTTCATTGATTTATCTATTTTATTCCTTGAGATATCAGAAATATTAGCTTAGCTGGCACTGGCAGCAATACTATTTAAATCAAATCCCTTGAGTTTTTGTAGTAATAGTTGGTACTTATTTTTCATATCTATACACTCTTATACACTCTGTAATTTTTTGAGGCAGAATGATTCAAGGAAAATGTGTGATTTTGTGCAGACACATACTCAAATTGACTTGGTCAAAAAATGGTGTTCGACTTGGGTGACTTCCAGGCGGAAGTTTAATTTGTGGCAGGGAAGCGTGCCACATCATGTGTCACAACTTGTTCGAATTTGAACCACTTTCCTCCACCCCTCACTTCCCTCACGCAAATGCGAAGCTATGCTTTTTTCTTTTCTTTTTTCTCGTTTGTCTCTAACCAGTGCAGACCACAGGATAATGTCGCCCTCATCATTGAGGCCTCCTCCCACCACCTTCACACCTTGTGGCATGCGAGCACCCAGCCCACCTGGCCTGCCACTCACACAAGCTTCATCTCGGTTGTTGCTGTCTTGTGGCTCGGCCCCACTCAGATGAGTTTTTTTTTCTTTTTCACTTATTGTTTTTTTCTTACTCATTTCAACTGAGCAGGACCTCCCACTCGCGTGACTTTGCCGCAGCCTCAACACCACCACACCCACCTGCTGCCCCTTGTGTAACGCCGTCACTGGCGTCAGTCCGACTTGGACTCGTAAGGGCGTAGAACGACTTAGCGGATACGGCGACTTGTGTAGTCACGTGAGAACAGCACGCGGTCTATTCAGACACACGGTTATATAAGGCACTAGGGCTCGATCCACTAGGCGTAGTTGACGAATAGCGACTTCCTCTACGAGAGGCAAGCGCACGAGGAGACCGGGCAAGAGGAGAAGCTGAAGGAGAAGTGGAAACAGAGTGACGATTCAAGAAGACCAAGATGGCTTATCTTGGTCTTTGCGAGCCACTATTTATACATGAAGGGGATAGCTTTAAAGCTCCCCTATGAACCCCGAGACGAGTCGCGTAAGTAGCTCGAACCCTACTACGGCGATCCTAGGAACGAGTCATGGTACACTAGCATGTGATACCACGACGGCTGACTGATACGAAAGTCCGTGACCGATTACTGCTTACGAGGGAGCCACAACCGTACTCGTAAGTGTCCACAACGAGAACCGTTACACCTTGGCCCTGCTCAACATGGCCGCAACACCCCCCTCAACCCCACTGACCCGGCTACCACCTCAACATGATCGCCACTGCCACCTCGCTATGACGCTTCTGCCAGCACCACCCACCTCGACCCTGCTGCACCAGCCCCATCTCAACATGGCCTCCATCACCACCCTCGACACCAGCACAGCCATCGCCACCCACCTCATTCAGCCAACCCTGCTGCATCCTCATCGGTGCTGTTTCAACACAGCCCCCCACTGCCACCTCAACGCAGCGACGCTGGCACCATCACTACCCACTGACCCCAACCCCGCCTCAACCACACCCTACTGGCGCCATTTCAACACACCCGCCACCACTACCTGACTCAACACAGTGGCCACCACGACCGCCACGACTGCCTTGTTACAGTGCCACCTCAGCACCGACCCCATTGCCGCATTCTCACCAACCACGCTCGCACTGCCGCTTTATGGCACCCCACCTCCTGTACCACTATACTATAGTAGTTACATGTAGTCCAATTATAATATATCTTTTTGCATGAATTCATTTTTGTTGGCTCTTAATATAGCTCTCAAGTCTTGTGTGAAAAGCAGCCTAATGTAAGAATGAGTCTTAATATTGTCTTATCAGGTCTTAGTTGACTTAAATTGTGCTGATTTTCAACCTGACCATAGGCTTAAAATAAGCCTCTTAAGACTGATTCAGAACCATCATAAGTCATTAAGGGGATTAAGTCATAGCCATTAAGGCAGGTTAAGGAGGCGACCTTGCTTAAATTGCCTTAGTAAAATATGACCTTAAAATGGCCTTAGGAGCATATTAAGGCACAATTAAGAGCATTTAAGTACTTTTAGGTTTTCCTGATGCTATAACCTCTTCCCAAGTCCAGTCCTCCACATCCTTGACAATCTCACTTGCAGACCCTTCTTGGTTAGTGGGTTGCTGGTCAGCTTCATCAAGGCGAGCCTCTTCCTTGTCAGCCACGCTCGGGACAGCTTTTAAAGGGATGTCTTGATGGGGAAGAGACTTGAGGCATTGAAGAGCCTCGATGATATCACCGTTGAGACATTTGTGGTGCTTGCTAATGGTAATCCCAGCTGCAGAGAAAGCCCTTTCACTGATACTGAGGACACCATGACAGCAAGGTAGTGTAAGTGCAAGCAGTCTTGTGCAGCAGGAGTGTGAATTCTGGAAGGCAGTGGAGCCCAGCACCCCAATCTCCACATTGCTCAGCTCTGCATGTCAGCCACTCATGGTTGCACCCAGCTGCATGCAGGGAACTGACACTCCTCTGCAAATTGCAGGCTGCGAAGAAGGATGCAATCAAGTCACTTGTCAAGACTCACTTGGTAACAAGTGGGCTGCAGGGTATCACAGAGGAGGGCGGCACTGCGTACGAAATGCAGGGGGAGGAAGTGTGTGACAAGGACCCCAGCAGCTGCAGCGATGGTGACACTGATGATGTTGAGCAAGGACAGTTTAGTATCATGCTACAGACTAAATAGTGTAGACTTTTTTCTATAGCTAATCTTACTCTGATGATTCCAAGATTGAGTCGACGTCGATTGGGTCAACCTCAGCATCCCCAGCATTGTCAAGTGTTTGTACGAGCACGTCAAAGACACAAGCCACAATCCACCCCTTCAAGTTTCTTATAGGGCTGTACACCATACCGTATATGGCATACGGCCATAAGGTGACGGTGCTGGTACGGTGATGGGGAAGCCATAAACCGTACCTGTAAGATGTTGGTTTGAGACCCAATGGCACGGCACGGGGTTCTGTATGGCCGTAAACAGCGGTGTACGGTGGATGGTGGGTACTACCATATATTTTGTTCTGAATAAGGTGACAAAACCTTGGATGAAACTTGTATCAAATCACTCTGTCAATGGCAACTCGGGCCAACCGAAGGTGATGTTACAGATGGAGGGGAGAGCGACCGAGTCCGAAGCGTTCGTGACGGCCACAGCCAGTGCAAACGCGAACAGACGAAGGCGAGCAGGCATTGACGGGCAAGAGGACAAAGCAGAAACGAGTGACAAGAGACGAGAGGCAACGAGAGGCGATGTCCTTCGAGTGCCCGCGGTAGGGCCTGACTTCCTGGACGATCGCACGGCACGCAGGAGAGAGGAGGGGGAAATCAAACTAGACTGATTATTCCAAGCCAAGAACGTGAGGTTTAAATACATGTAGAAGTAGCTACCCAAACAAGTAGGTGGGAATGCAGAGGTAAGGTAAAGAGGTGGCATAGGGGAAGTGAGACGCAGAGACGATCGAGTAAGACAAACGGTCAATGGGAGATGGGTGCAGAAACGAGACACCGAAGCGGATTAACTGTGAAAGGTAGCGAGCGAACGAGAATAACAATCAAAGGGGGGCCGAGACACGATGACGCACCATGACAATACGACTCCTCTTCTGAATCCAACGGCGGCGCATGGACTCCGACGGTGTCTTGCGCGGGTGGCCAAAGGCAGCTGAGAGCGAACTTGACATGCTTGACATCTTGAATGGGAAATGAGAGATGAGCGATGTGACGGGGTGTTGAGGGACAGAGATGACACAAGGCGCGGGGACGTGCGGCCTGTCTATGGGTAGTGCATAGCGTGGGTAACCCATGGGTGACAAGACCTCTACCCGCACCCACACCCACCAAAAACCCGTACCCGGGCTCATGGGTATGGGTTCCCACAGCCATAGGTATGGGTACTGGCAGGTCGCATGGGTACGGAAAACCCGCGTGGGTTGGCCCTGCGGGTCAGCACATGACCTATGTCGTTTGAGCGACTCGCAACAACCCTGCACAAAGGCAGCAGTGTTCATTCATAATAATTATACTACTTGAATACATTGCTACTACATTGCTACTAGTACTGCCCCACCGTCATCGTGTCACCACCATCATCTGTCGCATCGTCGCCGTCGTTGCCGCAGCATTGTCGCCGTTGTCATAGCTGTTTTTGCCATTGTCATCGCGTGTCACCGTCCTCGCCGTTGTTGTCGCCGTCGTCCTTGCCATTGTTGTCGCCGTCGTCCTTGCTGTTGTGGTCGCCACCATGTCATCGTGAGTTGGCAGAGTCGCTCAGAGTTGCAGCGCTGCCTCGCCGTCACTCCTGCTGCGGCTGGGTGCTGCCACCATTGCGTTTGGGACTTGCATTGGTGTGGCACCGGTGGTTGGTAGCGTGTTCGGGGCTGGCGAGGTTGGCCGGCCACATGTCTTGGTCGTGGTTGGCAGCATATGCACACGGGGTTTGCCGTTCATGCTTGATTCTTCCCAGGCCGGGTGATGCCAGTTTGTCCTGTTTGCCTAGCTTAGTCACCCTATTACAGCGCTGCACGTCCGCGCAGCCCCAAAACTACACGCGCTACCAACTGCCACCACCAGGGCCCTGCCACCAACAACAGCAAGACAACAACAACAACAACAACAACGAAGACAACAGCAATGGCGACAACAACAACAACAACAACAACAACAACAACAACAACAACAACAACAACAACAACAACAATGCACAACATGCAACACTGGCACAATGACTTGGATGGCCGCCAACCGCCCCCGCCCCTGCCCCCGCCGACGCCGATGCCCTGCCATCGACAACAGCAGATATCAACGACGAAGACGACGACAATAGCGACACCGACAACAACAAGACGATATCAACAGCGACTCGGACAACGCACAAGACAACGCGACACGGCGACTCGGACGCGATGGCAGGCTCTGTGATGGGCACTGGCATTCTCATGAAGACTGGTAGTAGTAACTAGCTAGCAGTAGTATATGCACATGTCTATGTCTATGTAGTAAATAAATGTCATAGCATACTCGAAAAAACCCACAAAACCCACACAGTGGGTATGGGTCTGGCACGGGTACCGTGTGACTGACCCGTACCCGTACCCGGTATGACGGGTAGCGCTTACCCACATGGGTTTGTAAACCCATGCTATGCACTATCTATGGGTGGCTGTGGAGCATCTTGCGAAGGGGTTGGTGTTGACGGTGGTCCGTGGTGACGAGAGGCAGGGGCGAGCGAAGGCGAAGGAGATGAGAGAGAGAAGGGGAGTTGTCAAGATCGATAGTGAGGAGCGAGCTGTGGCGAGACGATATGACCGATATGGCAACCCAGCCATGTGACGTCGGACCGAGACCAAAAACACCGAAATCCTTGCCGAAACCAGACCGCAAGAAGGTCAGCGTCTTGTGCATAGTCTGCCATCAAGCCTTCATATGAAATGTGAGGGTGGAAGCTGGGTGGAAGGAACAGGCATAAGAGGCAAGGAACAACGACTTGGAATGTGAGGGAACTTGAAAGAAAAGGGAGAAAAGTGTTTGAGGTGAGGTGAGGTTTGATTCAAGCAAAGAGAAAGGTGGTGATGCCAGTGGACAGGCTTTGACTAACTCTGAGATCGAAACCAAGGTCAGCCAGCGGTGGTTTCAAGGCGAGCTCAAAGTTGGTTGATGCACAGAGCACACAGCTTGGGTTAACTATGTATGTGGTAGTGCTGGTAATATGAGAGCCGTACAAACCATACTACGCCGTTGACGGCCGTATGACTACAGGTGTCTTATGGGGTTATCCCGTACCGTTCACCAAGGGTTTCAGATACCAACGGTACGGATACAGTAGCCGTAATACGGGTGCCGTTGAGCTGTCAATATGGTAACGGTGTACAGCCCTAGTTTCTTACGATGACGCCCCTTTGCACACAACCTCCCCTGATACCACTGCTGAGCAGGTTTAGCGTGCTACCCCAACTACAACAACTAGTGTTGGGGAAGTTTGGTCTCAGACCGACCCAAACCAGGTTTGAACCGAACCCAAACCGTTTTAAATGGTTTGGGTTTGGAGAATCCTGGCTCAAACCAAATGGTTTGGTTTCCAGTTTGGGGGTCCCAAACCCGGTTCAAACCAAACCAAACCGATTAAGAAAACATATTAAAAAATAGTTTATAAGTGCTCAATAAATGGTTTGGTTTGGTTCAAACTGAGTTTGAACCAAACCAAACTGAGTTTAAACCAAATTTAAACCAAAATCAATGGTTTTTGGTCTCAAACAATTTGAAACAAAGTCTTAACCAATGAATTTGAACAAAATCAATCATTTTTTCCTCAAACCAATGTCTTAAGTGGTTCCTTAAGTGGTTTGAACCAAGTTTGAACCAAACTGAACCAAACTGAACTGATTAAGGACCAATTTCAAACACTTATTTTTAATCGGTTTTGAAACGGTTTGGAACGGTTTGGAACGGTTTGAACTGGTTTGGGTCCGGTTTGGGTTCAGTTTGGTGAAAATTAAATGGTTTGGTTTCTGGTTTGGCCCAAAATGGCCCAAACCGAACCAAACCGAACTTCCCCAACACTAACAACGACCACAACACTGCTGGCGCCAGCACTGGGATAGTACTAGTGTGAACAACAACGGATGTTTGCGAGTTACTACAATAGGACACTTTACTCTTGTAAAATTAAACTACATGCTTGAGTGAAATTCAGGCTCTGAATCATCTTATACTTGATTGGGGGGCCTAGTGGTCGCTTAGCATTGCTGATGGCTTAGTGACAGAACAATCAAATTTAAGCAACGAAATAAGCTGGGTTAATCTTGTGTCGTTTTGCTGATGCGTACCATTCCTCCTTCCCGTCTTGGCCCCAAGAGGAACCGTTCAAGCCCCGGAGCGTTAGACGCGAACAGCCGGTCGTTGAGCACGGCCCTCTAGTCACCTACGGTTTCCGAGAAGTGACGCCGCGCGCTGTCGCCTCGAGCACTGAGACAACAACCACCCCCGGTGAACTTCCCCCATCTTCGCACTCAACGACAGACTCCCAGCTGCATTCGTCCTCGCTTGCGGCTTCGGAACTTCAACCCACGCTTGCGCATTCGGAGGCAGTGGCCTAGCCCGAGTTCGAGCCCACGTTTGACCTTTCAACTCCCCCGTCTTCGTTGTCCCATCCTACCCCCTCTTCCGTGTCATATTCGCTTGCACCCTCGGCCACTGACGACGACTCCGAGCTCACTTTTTTGCCTTCTGCGTCTTCGGTCTCGTCTGTAGAATTGGAGTTCCCACCTTCCCCTATGCGACACACAACAGAAGATCATCTCGAACACGAACCTGTGCGCACGCCTTTGGTCATTCCGATCTCCCTTTCCCTGTCATCGACCCTCTCGCTTGCGTCCCCGAGCGCTGGAGATGTCCCCGAGATCGCGTGCGTGTTCCCTGTTGAGTTTCCTGCGAATCTTGTGCGACCTCCCTCGGCGTTCGGCTTACTCCCCATCTTCCCTGCGTCTAGCGACTGACCACCGGCGACGCTGTCTCCATCTCTCGTGCTGGGCGGTCTTGAGCTCGAGTCTACCCCTGCGTCTATTGCCAACTCGGACACCGCCCCGCTGAGTTCCCCTGAGTGGCCCCCTTTATCGCCAAGCGGCATGTTCTCCCGCTACCTCCGCCACTCAAGTTTTCACCCCACCATTTGTCAACCGTTCGAACGCCACTCGGGCTGCTTAAACCATCGCCAAAACATCATCTTCGCAAAGCCTGCTCAAGCTTGCTCCAAACGGCCCCATGACGCCACCTTCGCCAAGCCCGCTCGAGATCACGCCGGTTGGCCCGATATCCCCCTCTCGAAGCCCTACCAAGCGCACCCATTTCACCCCACTCGCCGCCTTCGCTCTCACCAAAACGACCACCTGGGCTCATGTTAATCCCCCTCTCGAAAGCTCTCCATCTGCCCCCTCGACGCAACCGGTCCGCCAAATGTCCATTCCAGTCGATTCACCATTTACCCCCCTTCAACTTTCCCCTTCCAGTTCATCCTCGCTACTGCTTTTCGGCCCTGGTCCTGCTCACGTCAACTTCGCGCTTCCACTCTTCATTTCCCCCATCTAGTTTTCGGATCTCGTCGAGACCCTTTCCATCTCCACCCACGCGCACGAGCTTTGGAGTAAGCATGAAGACCTCACCGGAAGTCGGAGCGACCCCACCAAGTCACGCGACGCCCTCGTGCATTGGCCCCAGCGCGGGCAGTACACGCCCCGCCCCCCAAGCTTCGTCTTTGACCCCGGAGGATTAGCCTTGGCTCTAGACCCGGCGCATGAGGACTCTTTTGGACGAAACCCAAGAACGCGAGGCACCTTTACCATTGCGAGCTCAATCACCGTAACCACCCCCTCTCGCGTTCACCAAGTCAAAAGTTTCCTGTCTGCCCCGTCTTGTCCACTTGGCGTTTTGTTGTCGCGTCGGAACATACGATAACAGCAACCAAGAACAAAATTGTAGCAATTGTTACAACACCTCCTTTCTGTACTAGTATAGCATTGATGCCGCACGTAATTACACTTTGTGGGACTTTGCGGGGGCGGTTGTCCTTAGCTCGACCCGCCTTGTCGCCATAATATGTCACCCTTAACCTCGCTTCTTGGTGCGCAGCGCCTGCGCTGCTCCATCTGTACGAGTGTGCGAAGGAATGTGAGCCTTAACCTTGGTGGTATCGTTGAAGCGCTTCTGGAGCGCGGCGATCATCTTCACTGAACCTGCAGAACCTCTCAGCTCAGCGCTCTCTTTCTCTCGCCACACTTTTTCGACAGCGCGAATTTGAACTTGGCCTCACCAGAATACGTTTAGCCCGTTCAGGAGCACGCCTCCGCACGCGTATCCCCGCAAGGATGGCGCTCGAGAGGCCGTCGCGCTACCTCGATGAGCGTCTGGTAGAACTGATACGACTGATGGGTGGTGGTACAAGGAGGGGGGGATGTGATGCCCGTCAGTGAGATGGGCTGGACTGCTCTGCGAAAAGGCGGGGGCGCATATGTACCATGATTGGGCCATATACGAGTCGCGCGCCGGCGAATGTGCTGATCAGGATCAGGCCATTGACGAACTGCAGCGGGCTTCCCGTCTGTCCCGTCTTGTCCAACATCCTACGTGGCATTACGATTATGATCGCCACAGGCTGCCGTCGCGTACCAATGTATGTTCAGGAAAGGCGTGCTCCTGGAACAACGGGTGTGGTGTCAGTCCAGAGACACGGCCAGTGACGAGTAGCGGACAGGGCTACCTACAGCTCCCAAAGCAAGAAACGTGGGCCGTAGTAAGCGAAGGAGGGCCGCTGTGACGTGCACGCACGCAGGCGTTCAATGTTTGACGAGACAATGACGCGAGCAATGCCTCACAAAAGCATTGAGATAGACCAGCAAGCAACCGAATCCTTGGCACAACGAAGACATATCAGTGCCGTTCCGAGTAGCAGAAAAAAAAAAGATTGAGACGTCCGCGTACCGTGCAGCATGAACCCGAACCCTTCAAAATGCACCAAACACACGACCGAATCCCACAGGAAATACCTGCCCATAAAAGTGAGTTCTGTTGTGCTCTATTCCGTGTACGCTTCGATCGCGATCGCGTCGCACTCACCCGCTCGTGACAGCGAAGAGCATCCCGACGCGCGGGTCCCATCCGAACGCGCGGTCCGCCGCGAGCGCCGGGATATGCAGGCAGCGCGCGGTGAGCGGGAGGATCAGTAGCGCATGGACAAGCGATGTCACACGCGATTGCCTGGAGGGGTGCGCACCAGGCTCTTCGCGTCAGCATACAAACGCACAACAGGCCAAATAACAACGCACCACCCGACGCGCTCGCGCGTGCCCAGCGCGTCCCAGGCCTTCTTCCCGAGCAAGAAGCGCACGAATTCTGGCGCAGCGAGGTGGTGCACGGCGGCGAAGCCGACTGTAGAGATGAGGAGGGTGTGTAGGTGGTCGGGCAGGCGGAGCGGGAGGATGGCAGCCATGAACGCGTTGACTTCCGACTTTGTTGATCACTATTGCGCACCGGAAATCCGGCTAAAACTACCGGCCCGGTCATTACAATGGGGCGCAAAGAAGGACTGCCTGGAACAGCGGGTCGACTAGCTGGCAAACCCTGCAAGCTTCGTTTCCAGCACATCTTCAATGCACTCGCGTGCCCGATCACTCATCCGTTCCTTCTTACAATACGACTATATCACCCGCTCATCATAGATTCCCCCTCAATCGAGGCCGAGCGCAGACCCGACTGAGTTCCGAGGAATGACAACACTCTTCTTCTCTTGCTTCCTCTTATCAAAGGAATAAGACGCTGGCGGACTGCTCCCAACTCTATTGAGGCTCCGTCCGTGTGCCACTATGGAACATCTGTGGCCACGTCGATGCCCTGTACCCGCATCCGCTGAGAGAACCCATCATTACACGTCGCATTTCATTTCCAGAAGGGCTTATGGTCACACGTCTGTACAATACCCGTCAGTCACTGTGCAGCGACGGCTGGCACGTGAGGACCCTGGACCACGTTCCCGTGATGGGCTAGGGTCCGAGTGCGAGTGAGCTCCGGCCTGCTGAGAACTCAAGCCTTGTGGGCGAGCTGAGCGCTTGTGAATGGAGGTTTGTTACCCCAACAAGGAAGGAAATTGTCCATCCCGCGAAATCGCACTTCTGTTCGTCCGGCGGCGCAGAACTGGAATCACCACGTTCGCCGCATCACATGCCACTTCCAATGCTCCTCGGCCTCGGAAACGGGCCACGCATGATCACCATTCGGTGGCGTCTGGTCAGAGTTTGTGTGTGGCTTACTCACTTGCTGCTGCCGTTCCCCCAACATGATTTTGGGGGAGTGGACCCCTCCAACCGCAGCATGGCAACGGTGGCAACGGGTCCCAACCCCAGATAGGTGTATTTCTCGCGCGCGTTCTTGTTTGGACATCATGACGCTCACGCAATGTTTTCGTTTTCAGGGTGCTGTTGCATAATAAAGAACTTTCATAGACCCATGCAGACAGAGCGTTACGGTCACGTAACCACGCAGCGCAAGCCTGAATGCGATAATGGGCGCGCCGGAGGCACTCGCCCTCGTGTATCAGATAACGGTTTGATGGAAAACACGTCTTGCCACGGAGGCGATGGCCTTTTGGAGATACTGGGTTGTATTAGGCTGCCTCCGGTAGCGTCTGCCTCCTTCATTTCGTTTGGTTTCACTTCGGCATCTAAAGTACGTACAGTACGTATATACCCATTCCGATATGAAGTTTTTTTTTCAGAGTCACAACAAACGGTGCGAGGACCGGGATCGAAAACCCATAATGCGCCACGAACAACCCAAATAATTTGAGACTGCAGGGCGGGTCAGTCTTGCTGTCGTGACCTTGACCACGACCAGGGTTAGAGCCGCGCGGCAACGGGAATCCTTCCAGTTATCATTGTTGTCGTTATTGTCATCACCGTGATCAAACAAAAACAGAATCCGCGCATATGTGGGCGGCATTAGTTGCAGGGTATGAACGAAAATGAAAAAAGCAGCGAGCGAACCAACCAACGGGCGCTGTCCACCAATGGTGTGGTGACAATGACGAATTCACATGCGCAGTGCACACACGTGCCGTATACACGTGTCTAACCCAACGTCACCTCAGCCCACTGGTGACTGGTCCGGGACGTTTAGGTGTGTATGCACAGGCAACGAACTTGAAGAACCCCGACGGAACGGCTGACCCTGACCACGATCACGATCGAATGGCCGAGGTTTGGGCCGAGTCATGAGTGCTGTGACATCATGGACACGGCATCACATGATCACTCCTGCTTGGCACCATCATGGCACCGATGATGATGACGGAACCTCTTACCCTGTACCCCTACACTCTCGTTATTTGTCAATGCAACACTCCAGGCCCCACCCCTGCCAACGTGAAAAATAAACCTTTTTTTGATGGTCATTTTCAAATCACTTGTAGCGATGACGATGGGGAATACACCACCTCCCCAGTGCTTGTATGGAATACAGTAATACATCGGGGGAAGATCGGTCCAATTGGAGCGCAACGACGGATAAATTGGTATGTGGCACGCACCCCAGACCCGTGCCAACCTCTGTGACAACTGATAACGCATCAAATTCCCTGATGGCGACCCCAACCCAGGATTGAAACATGATCTCTGCGCAAAACGCACGGGTAACAACGCAATTGAATGGGTCTTCTCCGACTGGAGTGGAGAAGCGGGAGGAGGGTTTCTATCTCTCCTCGGGGGAGGCGGCGGGCAACCATGCTGTTCGCAAGCTGCCGCCGAAGCCAAAACTGATTTGATCGTTGTGTTCTCCATGCTGTGCTGTACTTGACAGCACAAAAATAAAAACAAAAACGAAGGAAGCACCTTTGAGATCCGTGGCAGGTCGGGGGCGAACTGGACTGCTAGACCGCTTGCCCACATTCCAAGTTCCGTGCATGATCCACGGATCTGCCATCATGACGCGACGCCACAAAAACAAAAAGAGAGCAGAACAAAAGACGCTCCAGAAGCGGTTCGTGTGCGTCGTGGGGAACTATGATAGTACACCGGTCACCGGTTGGCGCGCTGGTACAACTCGGCGAGTTTCGTGCCCACCCGACTGCGCGTGCCGTTCCACGTGGACACATGGTACGTTTTCCCGATCTCGGCCCTCTTCCATGTCTCTCTCCGACGCTAGCGCCTGACCTGGCCCTGTGACAGGCGCATCGTCGCACGGGACCCGACTAATGTAATACTGCAGACTAGTACGAGTTGGAGATAGCGGCAAGGCCGGAACACGGCCGCAGCTGCCGTCTGCGGAAGCGGTGGGGCGAGAACAGCGTGGCAAAGGGGAATCACTGGCATGGCATCATACCATGCCGCCATATCATATCATATCGCATCATACCACGTCATGTCACGTCGCATCGAACTCATACAGCATGGCATTGGCGTAGTCTCGTGTGCCATGGCGCAAGCAGCGAGCGAGACAGGCGTCAACTGCACAAACAGGCAGGGGGACCATCGACATCAGTTATGAGCGCTATGAGCCGCCACAGGCCCGAGCGACCCACCCGCTCCAGCAATTTCCTATGCATTTATAAGATCGGGCGCTTCGACCCACCGATGGCGTGGGCACCTGCTACGGGACTAGGAACCGCCGTCCATTGTTCTTGCTGTTTGCGGAGCCAAGCCTTGCCCTTGATCCGCTACATACACCGTGCACCATCTTTTGGGAGTGATCCAGGTACTACTCGCTCTGGCGCTCGGACCGGAGTTTGGTGTACTGTACTAGCGGCGTGTGCGTGCGTGCGCAACCACACGCACGCACGGCGCACGCACATGCATGCATGTACTGTAGACGCGCGTGACCGGCCGGCTATACGATTATTTGTTGCCAGTGGCACTGATGCGAGACGCCCGAATAGGCCGAAACGTGGATGCTGTATGCACGTCGAGCCGTGGTGGGAGCTAGCAAACGCCCGACCCGAAACTTGTAAGTTAGTGAAGGGGGGACCCGTTCGGTTCCGTCAGTCGGTTGGTCGTCGTTCTGCTAGTGGTATTATTGAAGCCCGTGGCGATACACTGTGATCACGGCACGCCGGTTACTTCTCAGTGAAGATAGGGGAGGAGATAACGTCGTATTACACGACATACACCGTCCTACTGCGCCCGAAGATAACACAAAATGGACCTGGACGCGCAGAACAATGGCTCGGAACGGAGACGGAAATGGAAATGGAAATACCGGTTTCTTGAAATCTGTCGTCGTCGTTGTTTCGGGGAAATGAAACTGTCTCGTTCTCGTTTGCATAAACGTCCCACCAACGTGTTTTTGGCTTTTTTCTCAAGCTCTTCGTGTCCCGGAGATCTTATTGATGGCCCATTCAAGCCTCATGCATCACGTTCACGGGTTTGTGGCTATGCCGCCGGGCTGCCAGCGCCTCGATGAGACCACAGTATCTGAAAATTGTCCGAACAAGACACGACAAGCCACGCCACGCCACGCCATGCCATGCCATGCCCACGACACAACGATACGACACAAAGAGAAGACATGGCACGAGAACAAGTGTGCAACTCGACGGGGCTATTGAGGGAGTAAGTGAAGTTCGACCAGGGCGCGCCAGGCCGAAGACCGGCCGAGACGAGACGAGGTACGGTCGCGCCCCTGCCCTTGGGCTTTTCGTTACAACAGAAGCCTTGCATGTTGCGTACATGGTGCTTCCTGCTCACTGCACCCGCGTCCCGACATGCAAAACTTGATACTGTAGATTGGACGGTACGGTAATTCCGATCAGTTTGTGTGAACGGGTCCTGTCGGTGCCTTACTGCCTGTCTACCTGCACGTCCGATCACCACTGACAGATACCGCAGTCGATCTGGGGGAACTTCTGATGTGGTTCCAATAAAGTTCTTCAAGGATGCATGTAGGGGTGAATGGAGGGATGGATGGAAGATCGCGCTATCAATTGCTCCCCCACACACCACCGATTGCGAATCACGAAGGGGGATTAAGTTCCCAGCAGTCTTCGGAGAACACTTTCTAGAATTCTCATTTTAGTAAAACAGATAACTTTTTATTTTGTATTATTACTCTGATTGTTATTGCTGCTAATGCTAAAAAAAAAAAGAATCTGCGTTATTTCAATTTTTTGATAAATTCGTTCCTGCGTTTATATCGCAACGTCCTTTTCTTCCTCTTCCAAAACACCAATACCCTTCATTTTGCGAGATAAATACCACCAGGGGGGGAATAGATACATAGATAATCCACACGGGGAAGGCTTGCGTTGCGTTGCGTCGTTACGTGCTTGCGAAGAAAATGTGAAATTGCTTTTGGTGCAACGTGTTCGTTTTGTTTGTGGCAAGAGTAGAAATGAAGGAGACTGAGAGGGGGAGGAAGATGGGAAAATGACAATTTTGAGAGATGTGAGAGGAAAGGGGAAAGAAAAAAATAATGCTGCAATGAATGGAAGACGACGAGGATCGAATGGGGCAATGTACTGTATATATGACAAATTGCGTGGCATCAGGCGAGAAGGGTGACGGTGGCATGCGAGACCAGGAAGAATGGGGTGGTGATAAGACGAAAGTGATGAGAGGGGAGGTTGGCATGCATGAGGCGCTGTGAGGAGGGGAAGCCTGTCAGCTGCGCTTGACCGGACAGGTACCAATCCATGATGATCTGCAGTCACGGTCATCTGCGCGCACATTGCGCACGTTCAGCCCGATCGCGCAACCCGCTGCGCCCACGGCCATACCCATTTTCACGATCTGCAACCCAGCCATCGAGCTCGTCCAGCTTGCGACGCCCACGCGGCTCCTCCCTTCCGGAAGTCCACTCGCGCGAGCGAGAGTGAGAACGGGAACGCGACGGAGAGCGGGGCCGTGGGCGCGAAGTAGAGCCGGGTTGACGGCGCCGGCCACGGTACTCTTCTGGATCCAGCGCGAGAAGGGGTGCGCTGCTCGGCGACGCACCGGCCACGGCGTGTGTGGGGTCGATGGTTGCCCGAGCAAGACGGGGGATGGTAGGGGACGGTCGCGAACGGGCCGTGTCAGCCGAGGACCGCGGAGGTGACATTGTCACCGAAGACTTTACAAGTGGCGCTCCAAGGGTGAGAAGAGAGAAGTAGGCGGGGAGAGAAGCACGGTTGCGCTTTCTGGAAGTTATGGTAGCAACGGCATCCGGGATCTCTGTTCCCGGTAAGGGTGCGGTCGGGCGAAGAGGGGTGCCATACGAACGGCGGCGGTGATGGCGAGAAGTGGGTCCAGATATGTCTGAATCTTCTTCCGCGGAGTTTGCACTGTGTCCTGTGCTTGTACTCGATGATGAGTGGCGATGGAGGAGTGGGATGGTGGAGTGGGTGTTGGTGCCGCCCGGGCGGCGGGCATAGGACAGGGCGTCATATGGTCGCAGAAGAGTATCATCCGAAGGACGAACAGAAAGAAGATCGGTGTCGTCCTCCTCATCGTACCAGATTGGGTAAGACGGCGGGTAGACGGCGGGCTTGGTGGAGGAGAGTGACATGCCGAGAGTGAGTGAGGGTAGCTCGTGTGTAGACCCTGCTGTGACGGGAGGTAGAGATGGAGAAGGCCAAGCAGATGAGGCGGCAGAGAGGGAGGGAGAGGAGTCGTCAAGAACCTGGCATGCGTCGGAGCAGTATATACGGCTGGAGGAGGACGTAATGAGGTTAGACCAAAGGATCATGTGAGTAGGAGGATCAGGGACCGATATTTACTTGTCGTGACGCATTGGTTTGCCGCATTGAAGACAGCACTCCTCGTCGAACATGATATACTCTGTGTTTTGAGGACGAGGGAGAGGAAAGAGGATAGTGGAGAGGATGGAGGAGAAGGGGATGGGCGGGCGACAATCGAGGGTTTTATAATTAAGTGGGTAAGTACGCATGACAACGCTCTTTTATGACTCGTCAGTCATTCCAAATTCTCGTTTTCAGCCTTCAAGTCGGCGCAACGCCCAAAATGCATGTTATGATTTATTTAATACCCTTCCCCCTTTTTTTTGAGGTCTCCATTCTACATCATTTCGGGTTCCGGCGTCTTTTTCGGCCCCTCTGCAGTGTCAACGACAACCCAACTTTCCACTCAATCCAACCCTCTTTGTCACGCAATTCTTCGTCACACCCGCCTTCCTCCCCGACCGGGAATCTCCGCTGCTCACTCCAACGACCCGCGCAAGGCGTCATCGCCCCCCGCTGCATCCGCCCACTGGGCCGGGGGCTGTGGCTGAGGGCAGCGATTCCGATACGACCTTTTCCGTTTCGGTGTTCACCTCGTGACAAAACTCTGGTCATAACCATTGCCTGATCTATGAGGCAGGCGACCCGCCGAGCTTGTAGCTTGTTGCTGATGCTTCTCTTGGCGCTGGCCTTCCAACTATAACACCACTTCCCATTCCGTCCAGCTCCCAGGCCCCCGGCCCGATGCTGTTGCGAACCGGTCTGACTGGGTCGTCCTTTAACGACGAACCGTTTAAGCCTGGACCCGGCTTGTTGCCGCCGCCGAAACATACACGTCTCTGCTATCTCGTCTCTCACCTTCGCCTCGGCCAGATGGCATGGCGCCGTCCTAGCAAAAAGCCCGCGGACAGCGCCATAAGTTTAGATAGCAATTAGTGGTCATCGCCTCTCTTCCACCGCCGGATGCATCGGTGACTTCGCAATCCATCTTGGAACATTCCGGACCGATCCAGTAGCTTCTTTCGCCTTCGCCTCGTTGGATATAATTATCGCTACATATTACGATACCGTAGCGGTTCGTCGTGCTCGGCGGCGGCAGTGTTCGATGCCTGTCAACTAATTACACAGCTTTGTGATGATGCACATGCGAGGGTCAGGTGCGCACACCACGCACGAGCCCCTGCGCTTGGTACCACGCCACGCACGCGCAGCCCTTCATTCCCATGTGCGTCGGAATCACTTCTTATTTTGTGTCCTCCCGCCCTTCCACGCCCCCTTCTTTCTTTATTCGTCACAATAGAACGCTCCCCGTAACCATTTACTGTAGTTATTTGGTTACGGCGTTTTGACACTGGGAATCGACGTCTGCCCGTGATGTGTTGAAGGAATCCCGGCCTTTGAGTGTATCTCGAGACGTCCCCTAACACATATAGGCGCAACTTGTCCATGTCTAACTTTGTCGCTCTCCGTCCGTCCGCCGTCGAACCCTCACCCCAATTAAGCAGCCGTTGTAAGCACCTCCCCCATATCAAGGCCTCGTATGCTCTTCTCTGCAGAAGGTCCAGAACTTTCCGCTTTCTACACCCGCGGTCCTCTCAGATGTGCGACCGACCGAGTCGGTCCAACGTATAAAGAGAAAAAGGGAGTTTGATTGAAGCAACTGAGTCATTTTAAACTAGCGATGAAAGTTGCTTATTCTTGTTATTCGCAATTTGCACCCCGGTGTCGAATCACACGAAGACGGATTACCCCGAAAACAGACACTGAATTCCTAGAAAACAAACGAAGAACTAACGACGAATAGTTTATTGATATGATAAATAAGTGTGGTGATGCTTTCCAGCTTCTCTCAATGTCGCCCCCATAAGAAAGAATCGTGGTAATAAGTCTGTTCTCCTAGCAAGAGCAGGTGGCCACGTCAGCAGTTTTTCCAAAGGGGCAAGTGCCCGCTATTGAAGAGAATTCGTTGAGCACACACTACTTCATAAGCGATGAAAAAAGGTAAAACTCACGAGCGCCGAAAGCAACGAGGCCAGTGTTGGGTGAGCCAAACAAGCCCGGGTCGACGCCCTGAAGCTGGGCGTTGACGACGCCGCCTGAGCTCCTCGTTGCGTGGCGCCTTCTCGCAGAACAATGTCGATGGCACGACGCCGTCGATGTTGAGCGCGTTGCGGGGGTGCTTGCGATATGCGATGGCATTAGCGATGAGTGCCTGTTCGTTCTTCACGCCGGGGGACTTGGCGAAGTCAACCATCGCATCTGCGTTGTCCTGCTGCGCGCACGGGTCCGCATTCGCAAGGAGCGCCGCGATCCCATTCTGCCCTGCGAGCTTCACGCACGGGTCCCCACCCGCGCCGTTCCGTTTACCACCGCTCTTCACGCACAGGTCCTGCCAGCTCTGCGCGACCTGACCGAGGTCCGTCTGTGCGATCCGCTTCAGAAGGAGGCTAGCACCGGCAGCTGTCGTGTCCGCACGCTTTGCCTTCGCCTTCGCCTTGCAGGCGGGTGGGGCCTTCTCAGCGCTGTAGAGGACCCGTCAGCACACTCCGTTGGGGAGAAGCGTGTGGAAGCGGCAAGGCGTACCGTGACCAGATTGCTTCGCGCTCCTCGATTTCCCGCTTGCCTAACAGACCAGCCCTTCGCGCCGGTGGCATCAATCCGTGCCGCGGCATCTTGCCGGCGTATCACACGTGACACTGCGCCACAGACGTTCAGCCTCTCCTTGCACGCTGACTATCACCACGACGTACCTGGTTCCAGGCTTGTTGACAAGAGGAAGCGCAATGCACTGCAGCGGTGCAGAACACGAGAAGAGGACGAACTTGCCGCCGACACACTGCCCGAGCTGGCCATTGACGCACGCGTTCTCGCCGTCCGTGCACGATGAGTCGGGGGTCAAGCTCTGGAATTTCCGGTTGAGGCCCTGCGCATCGAGCCCGTTCTGGAGCGTGAAGGCCGCACGGCGGTTCACGACCCCAGCCGAGACCGTCGTGATGGCGAGAGAGAGAGGGAAAATGACGTCTGAGAAACGCATCGCGTCGTTTGGCTTGGTTTGTAAACGAAGGTGAGTGTGGCTCGGTGATCCACTAATGCGACCTAGCGCAAGGGGGTAGGGACAAAAAAGAAAAGAAAGAAAGGTGGGTGAGGAGCAACCGGGCTGGAGAGCCCAGATGCCCTGGAGTACGGTTTTATACTCGCGAATGCGAAGATGCAAGCTGCATCATGTCCGAACTGTCCGAACATAGCATATCGGCTCGTTTGACAGGTAGACATCTGTCAGGTGCGTGCATCATACGCCACAATCATATGGTACAGCCCTTTGATGCAATTGAAGGCTTGCTAGCTCAGAATCAATAGGATGATTGTTTCATTGTTCAAGATGTCCGAATCATCGCCGTCTTCTGCTTTGTCCATCTGCATGCAGCGTAGCCTGAACGACATCAGCGAATAGACTGGTGGCCATTGCTATTGAGGGATGCGGGCTACTTCTTGCATCTTGGAGCAGTACCGCCATCAGGAACCTACTTCGATTGGTAAGCACCTCCAACATCGCATCGCATCGTCACCCGCCAAGGCTGCCGCCCTGTGTGCGCCTTAGATCATCGTTTTCGGTGTCTTTTAGAGATAGATACGTATGATCTTTCAGCAGCAAAACAGATTAAAGTAACTTTGAAATAGTAAGCTAGCCCCCTATCATTCCTAGTTACCACCTCCATTGCCTGTGCGATTGTGATGATCGATTTCCTTCGCCCCTTCAAGCCTTGGTACTTATTTACTTCGCAACCTGACCCCTACGTGCCTCAGGGGATTCAAATTTTGCCCACTATTGGATCAACGGGTATTGAGGGACAGTACTCGATAATTGTCGAAACAATGGTCCCAAAGTGAGGTTCATGAAGCGCCTCAAGCACGGCGCACGACAAGTGTGCAGAGGCGAGCATAACAACAGCCTGAGCTTAATGGGCTACCCCTTCGCAATCCGTGTGTGATAGCCCCGAACGGATGTGTACAGGAAGCCAGTACGGTGCGCTTGTGACAGACAGAAACGTTTGTGCAGGATTGAATAAGAATAACTTTCGGGGATACTCAGATACGGGTCTCGACTCCTGCAAATTGGTGAGCAGAGGTAACAACAATACTAGCAAAATACGCGTTTGACTGTAAGCCCAACTATGCCGTCCATGGAATACCGTTGGGATTGATGGAGATGCACCGCCGCCTGTGCACCGGAGACGGCGTCCTCCTCTTCCTCCTTTTCCAATTCTGAACTCTTATTTTATTTGCAATTTTCTGTCAAGCGATTGCGAGGGGTCTCGTTTTAGAAAGCGCTATCACTCAGAGTAACTTACCTTCCACGTTACCCCACCATGGGCCGTGCACGACGCACCAAAGCATTTGACTAGCATTTGTCACCTTCCCTTCGGGCTTAGCAGCGCGACGAGGCCGATGGCGAGCGCGGGCACGGGCGCAGCCATCATCGTGCTCAGGGGGTACAGATACCGTACGGGAGTACCGTCTTGTTGCGAATCACTGCCACCGCTGCCGCTGCTTCTGCCATCTAGGCAGAGCAGGGGGCAGATAGCGTTAGAGAGGATGACGGAAGAATTATTGAGCTGTCCACTGGGCGTCACGGTTCCTGCGCCGCACCCAGATCCGCCGACGCTGAGACCGAGAGTAAGAGCGCCGTCGTTGTAGTGATGAAAGGACCGCCAGGCAGAAGTGCGATTCTCACCTAGTCTGGGCAAGGAGTAAGAGGAGCAGGGGCAGAAAGCGCCGAGTGGGCCGAGTATGCACGGGCTGTTGTGCTGCGTCGGTGGGTGCTTTGTGGGGGGATAAGGGCTGCGGTGGTTATAGCCCTGTGTGAAGAGAGGCGGGGGCGGAGGCAGGGGTAATGGGAAGCTCGCAAACACCAGGCGCATTCGGTGCTTTAGATCGAGTGAGGTGCCCGGAAAAATGGAGACGAAACTTAAGTTGTTCCCTTGCGATTGAGTCCGGCTCACGATAGGGGTGCAGGAGAGTTACAAACACAGATTTCATTTTCATTCTAGGTCGGGGCCTTTCCGTGCTGGGTGGGTAAACTGGAGAGGTACCTTCCTAATCTATGAACATTCGCAACGCTGTTTAAGGGGCGGTCGCGATACAGGGCGGGCATCCGTGACGAGGTGAAGAGCTAGGCTACGCGCTTCGACCCTATTCTTGGCCACTGGTCAAACATATCTGAACTAGTCAGGGACGAAATGCCAGCGCGGGCGATAAGGGTCCGTAATGCAGCGCACGATTCAGGGTCACTCAAGAATAGCCAGGTACAATTGCGGGGAAAGAGTGACAAGTATTATTGAGGGATTTTGTACTGCACAAACGCAGAGCGAACTCGTTCGTAGACGCGGCGCTCCCAATGAACGAGATTGGCCCGACGCGCTACTTCTATCCGTAGGTCGTCCTCCGCATGCAGAAGGACGTGGAGATACGCAAATGCGGCGGCATCAAGTGCCGCGGGTCCGCTGTCCGTCCGAGTCAGCATTATGCGCATGAATAGACCATGTGTGAGGACTGGACGTACAGTGAGCCGAGGAACCATTCATGCTGCCCAAGGCACTCGGAGAGCGCAGCGATTGCGTCGCGGTATCGGGCGGCGATAGCGTTCGGCGAGAGACGCGCCCCGTAGGGCGGTAGGAGCGACGAGAAGCCGGAGAGCGGGGCCGGCGGTGGAGAGAGGATGGTCTCGACTGGCCGCTGGGTAGTTGACGGGGGAAGCTGGAGGACAGCGTGATAGAAGAACGACGGCAGGGGTTGGGCTAGCGCCTATCCAGGGGCTGTGATGAGAAAACGCGGGGAGGACGAAGAGTGGGCTCGAGAGGACGTACGAGGGCCGCATGGAGGTCTCCCTCAAGCAACGCAATCCATGCGTGGCTTTCGTCTCTCGACTCGCTGTCCTTGTAGCCCTCTTGATCATCCAGTGGTCCCACCTTTTCATCTATCCACGCCAGGATACTTTGGGCTGCAAGAAGCTCACCGTCCACGTCATTCGCACGCTCGGATGGGACTTGGAGGTTTGGCAGACGTCCGCCGAGTGCACCCTCTTGCGAGACGTCTTCACGCCGGGGGACTTGGCGAAGTCGACCATTCGCGTCGGCGTTGTCCTGCTGCGCGCACGGGTCCGCATTCGCAAGGAGCGCCGCGATCCTATTCTGCCCTGCGAGATTCACGCACGGGTCCCCACCCGCGCCGTTCCGTTCACCACCGCTCATCACGCACAGGTCCTGCCAGCTCTGCGCGACCTGACCGAGGTCCGTCTGTGCGATCCGCTTCAGAAGGAGGTTGGCACCGGCAACTGTCGTGTCTGCACGCTTCGCCTTCGCCTCGCAGGCGGGTGGGGCCTTCTCAGCGCTGTAGAGGACCCGTAGATGCGTGGCAAGGCGTACCGTGACCAGATTACGTCGCGCTCCTCGATTTTCCGCTTGCCCAACAGATCTGTAAGCAAAAAATCTTGGAATAAAACTTGAATAAGACTCAAAGTATTTATTTGTAAATTTGTGTGACAATATATTTAAAGTTTATAGATCACATGACAGCTGCAACAGGCGCATTTCGGGGCATGTGATTCAGGTTTACCTTCATATAACCGGTCTAGTGACTTAGAAACTCTAAATATTTCCCTAATATATTGTCACACATAAATATTTTGAGTCTTAATTAAGTCTTATTTCAAGATTTTTTGCTTAATTTAAGATCAATTCCCGGTTCCAGTGAGACCGCCCTTCGCGCCGGTGGCACCGATACGAGTCGCGGCATCTTCTGGCGTATCACATGTGACACTGCGCCAGACCATCAACCCCAACGACCCGCAAGTTGAACGCGAACACACGCACCTGGTTCCGGGCTTGTTGACGAGAGGAAGGGCAACGCACTGCAGCGAAGCGGCGCACGGGGAGACGAGGAACTTGCCGCCAGCACACTGCCCGAGTTGGCCCTTGACACACGCGGTCTCGCCGTCCGTGCAGGCCGAGCCGGGAGTCAAGCTCTGGAAATTGCGGTTGAGGGCCTGTGCGTCGAGGCCATTTTGGAGCGTGAACGCCGCACGGCGCTCTACCTTGGCTCGCTTTCCCAACAGGCCGCCCGTGGCACCAGTGGCACTAATCCGTGCCGCGGCATCTTCCGGCGTATCACACGTGACACTGCCACAGACGTTCAGCCTCTCCTTGCCACGCTGACTATCACCACGACGTACCTGGTTCCAGCCTTGTTGACAAGAGGAAGCGCAACGCATTGCAACGAGGAAGCACACGAGGAAAGGGCGAATTTGTCGCCGACACACTGTGCGAGCTGGCCATTAACGCATGCCGTCTCCCCAGCCGTGCACGGAGAGCTAGCAGGCAGCCCTCCGAATTTGCGGTTGAGGGCCTGTGCATCGAGCCCGTTCTGGAGCGTGAATGCTGCGCGGTGCTCTACCTTAGCTCTGTTGGACATGCTCGTGAGCACAGGGACCCCCAACAAGACCAAGCAGAAGAATACGGATATACGCACCGTTGTTCAATTTGAACCGTGCTACGCTCCTCGACCTCGCGCTTGCCCACAAGACCACCGGTGGCACCAGTGGCGGCAATACGATCTTGGGCATCTTGCGGCGTGTCACAGGTGACGCTGTACATCAACGTTCAGCCTCCTTCCCGTAAACGACCCCTCCGACACGCGTACCTGGTTCCGGGTTTGTTGACAAGAGGAAGAGCAACGCACTGCAGCGAAGCGGCGCACGGGGAGATGAGGAACTTGCCGCCAGCACACTGCCCGAGCTGGCCATTGACGCACGCGCTCTCGCCGTCCGTGCACGATGAGTCGGGGGTCAAACTCTGGAATTTCCGGTTGAGGGCCTGCGCATCGAGCCCGTTCTGGAGCGTGAAGGCCGCACGGCGGTTCACGACCCCAGCCGAGACCATCGTGAAGGCGAGAGAGAGAAGGAAAATGACGTCTGAGAAACGCATCGCGTCGTTTGGTTTGGTTTGTAAACGAAGGTGAGTGTGGCTCGGTGATGCGACCTAGCGCAAGGGGGTGGAGGCAAAAAAATAAAAGAAAGAAGGTGGGTGAGGAGCAACCGGGCTGGAGAGCCCAGATGCCCTGGGGTACGGTTTTATACTCACGATTGCGAAGATGCAGCTGCATCACGACCGATCAGTCCGAACATAGCATATCGGCTCGTTTGACAGATAGACACCTATCAGGTGCGTGCATCATACAGCACATCATACGGTACAGCCCTTTGATACAATTGAAGGCAAATAGGATGATTCTTTTATTGTTCCCGATGTCCGAATCATCGCCGTCTTCTGTTTTGCCCATCTGCATACAGCGTAGCCAGGACGACATCAGCGAATAGACTGGTGGCCATTGCCATTGAGGGATGCAGGCTACTTTTTACATCTTGGAGCAGTACCACCATCAGGACCTACTTCGATTAGGTAAGTTAAGCACCCCCAACATCGTCACCGCCAAGGCCGCCGCCCTGTGTGCGCTCGTTTGCAGTGTCTTTTAAAACCAGATAGATACGTATGATCGTTCAGCCGCAAAACAGATTAGAGTAACTTTGAAATAGTAAGCTAGCCAGCCCCTATCATTCCGAGTTACCACCTCCACTGCCCGCGCGATTGTGATCTTCAAGCCTTGGTACCTATTTACTTCGCAACCTGACCCTGCATGCCTCAGGGGCTTCAAATTTTGCTGGCGTATTCCCACTATTGGATCAAGGGACAGTATGCCGAAACGCGCTGTGAGCCCGACTTGCGGGGGAGCGCCCAGCGCTGGGATCCTGGCAGGACCGGATCGGGCCGGTGGCCCAGAGCGCCTCAGCGCGAGCGGCCTCACGCTCTAATCTTTGGACACTGCGGCCTTCGGCCGTTACTATACCTTTGCCTCGACTCCCCATTCCTTCCCTGTTCAATAGCCACTGTCTCCATGATACTTTCTCGGATCAAGCGCGAGCACGCCGGGCCCCATGTCACGAAGGCGACGCACCAGATGTATCTCACCTCGCCGCCTCGATCGCCTTTTATCGCGTGCTGCTTTTGCCTCGGTTCCTTTTCTACCCCACTCCTATGACTCGTCGTTATGATTATACACCTCGATCTATGCCTTGTGACCCCGCGTCTTGACGACGCGTTCGTATATCTTCTGATACCTTACGATTATCGCGCGTCTCTTATTTACAAATTATGGACATTGCAGTAGTATAAAATGTACATTGTATAGACTTGAATTGATCACCCTGTTGTTCTTGAATCCGTCTGAACACTCGTTCCAATTCGCGCTCTCAAATATCTCGACTTTTACATTTTCGACCTCTCGGCGCGTGCACTCACGTGTGACGCGTTACATAATCTCGTTACACTCGCACAAGAGTACTCGAAGTCAGAGTAACTTACCTTCCATGTTACCCCACCATGGGCCGTGCACGGTGCACCATTTGCCCTTCGGGCTTCTCGGCCCGCATCAGCACAAGAGCTTTTAGTTATAGGTAACATCATTCAAGTCACTGGTTTTTCATTTTTATCTCCGCCATTCAGGATTTTGTTGAAAAAGTAGCCACGTATTCGCCATCTCGCCATCATATTGATAACGTTTCTACCTCTGCTGCGATGCAAGGCGAACTCGAGTTGCCCATCAATCATTGTCGCAGTTGGCAACGGCGAACGAATATTGACGCATAAAGAAGGTACAAGCAAACATAACGTTTCGACGACAGGGCAGCGCCGTCGGTCACGGTCAAATAGCCACAACCTCATCCCTCACTCTCCGTGGCCCGCACCAACGACGCCGCCGCCGCCGAACGCGGTAGGATATTACACCGGAATGGTTTCACGTACCTACAACAGGCACCACATTAGCTTTTCCTTATCTCGTGGAACAGGAGCCGAATCGACGCACGACACAAGACCCGACGAATATGCCTCCTCGGGCGGCCCGTCCTTGGTAGGGGTAATATAGAACGCGGCTAATATTCCCACAATATTCGACCAGATGCTTGCGCGGGCAAGGACGCGACCCGGACACTGTCGTGACCCGAAACCGAATGCCTGATGCGGGAAAGCTGGGGCATCTGGGGAGAGCCAGCGCTCGGGATAGAACCTGTCTGGCTCCGCAAAGACAGCAGGATCGTGCATCATTCCCCTAGGAATTGCCGTGGTTGATGCACGAAAAAAAATGAAGCTTGTAAGAGGCGTACCAGGCGTTTGGAATAATTGTTGAGCCTGCAGGAATGTAATACCCCTCGTAGATGTCACTTACAACGACTTTGCGTGGTCCACCTGTTAGAGTAACCATATCGCTAAACCACTGCAAACATCATGACATGTAACGACACACCTAGCGGAGCGACTGGATGCCATCGTAAAACCTCTTTGAGCACTGCTTGCACATATGGAAGTGCGTCTTGGTCCGAGAAATCTGGAAGGCGTGATTTTCCGACGACCCGATCGATCTCGCTTTGTGTTTTCCGCTGGACCTCTGGGTACAGTATCATCGCGAGGATGAATGTCTGCAGAACAGAGACGGTCTAAGGAATGCCTCAGCCAATTAGCGGCGAGTGATGTACCCGGGTGCTCAACTTAAACTCACAGTGTCTGCGCCGGCCAAATACATCGAACCAGGGACGGCCCTGGCAACCCATATTTCTTCCTCCGTTGAATCCTCGTCAAGTTTCGATATAAGTTTCGCAGCGACAGAGGGAGCGGCTGTTCCCGTGGCCTAAATGAACGTACCATTGATATAGTGAGCAAAGAGAAACCGACAACACTCACGAGTTCGCTCTTGACTTTATCGTTCGTGGTCTTCACGGCCCCAACAACAATAGGGTACCATTTGCGTGCAAACTTCTTGTAGCGGGCTCCTGGAAACCAGCTTGGCATCTTAATCACTGCGACTACTTATCAGGTTCCGAGTTTCCAGACAAGCCAGTAGTAAATACACCAGGGAATCAAATCAAGAAGTAGGGCTTCCTTGGTTGTGCTGAATGCGAAGGCATTCATCACATTTTCTGCGTCCGCCACATACGGGTCGTTCTCTGGGAGTACATCGATTCCATAGGCAATCGACAGGATGACCTGTCCCGCCATACTTTTTCTTGGAATGAACAATTACAAATAAGTCTGACGAAACCGGTACTCACTGCCTGAGGTGTTGCAAGAAGTTGTCTGGGGACAAAAGTAGATTGCGAAGAAGACAGTGGGCTGCTCGTTGCTCGAGCGGTTGATACGCCTCGAGATCAGCAGGACCAAAGTTTGCCTGGAATTCACGACGCGAGTGACGCCATGCGGTCCCGTATTGCGCAAGGGCAATATTGTAGTCCATTCCAAAGCTTCAGATAGCAGGTATTAGAGCACACCCGGATGCCAACCAACAAGACTCGAACATACAGTTCTCGTATTGCGACCAGAGGTGGTCTTGGAAAGCGTATCAGACTAGTTGATAATTGAACCCCTTGCCTATTTTCAACCTTACCTATCGGAGTAGATGGAGGAGCGCTTATCAAGCAATTCGTTTGCGGCTTTTATCGAGTTGAGGATAACAATATGCGACCCCATTACATTGGCATGGATAATGTCAGAGCCTGACGAAGGCGAATCAGCAGGGACAAGGTGAAGACAACGACGCACACACCTAACTCCTCGGACCACTTCCTGTATGTGACCCATTCCTCCCGTGATGGCATGCTGAATAGATTGCCGACTACAGGGAAAGACGTGGGTCCTGGTGGGTAAGGTAGGCGACGCTTGCTGGCACGCGTTACGAGCAATGCCAGGCCGCTGAGGCCCACCACGGCGACGAGGAGAAAGTCATATCGAGCGATATTGAGCACCATGAGAGGATGTTCAGAAGCAGGGCGCATCGAACACTTCTTTTATCGTGAAGCAGCCCTCGAGGTACCAGATGATCAGATATGATGACCGTTGTAGGATCGTGGGAACTTGGAGCAGCATTTTATTGCTGCCGATGCCCATGGGTTCACAGTTGTTGGATGGGAAAGATGTAGCCGAGGTCCTGGTACGGTACTCTGGTCAGAGCTCACTTAACATGATTTGAGAATTACTACAAACCTTGCCAGGTACTCCAAACTTCATAGAAAGTGGGTAGGTCGTCTCCACGGGTCGAGGTGCTGAATCAGAAGATCGTCGACACATACAGTCGGGAAGTCCCACGGAATACCTTAATGGTGACTGTACAACTTGATGTACTACTGAGTAGCGGTCACGGTCTCCGCCTGACTCAGTCAGTTACGTTATTGCCTGATTCAGCAACTTGAATAGTGTGTTGTTGATGCAAGGTGTTGTATTGATGTGGCTCGATGCAGCCTCAGGCTGATGCAGGCCGTTTAGTGGTTCCGAGTATGTCACTCCTTGACAGCGTTGCACACCCGACCCGGACTCTCGTTATCCATACTGTGCTACCTCATTTCAGGACCTTTCATTGTTTGATTTAATTCACTCCTCAGGCCACAGGAGTCGGACCGTCATCACACACGATGGCGAGCGAGCGCAAATTAAGCTGCGCAATGTGCTATGATAGTGGCACTTTCGTATGACAAAGTCTACGCCCAAGCTTGACATACAGTACCTACGATATGATGCGTAGATCTTACTGTAAATTGAGAAGTCCCTGGGCTATTATAAGACCAAATGATACAGGAAGAAACGAACAAAGTTCAAACGGCCTGCCGGGGGTACCCGGGCGACGACCAGCCACTAAGCGCCATCTTCGCACTCGCACCCCTCGCGCCGACATCGTGTAGCGGCTGGCCCCGCGCCTGCATCCGCAGCGTGCACACCCGGCACCGACACGCGCCATTCCGCGCCGCGCCGACCGACCCGCACGCCCACGTTCGTACCCGGAGCTCCATCGCTCCATCGAGAACCCAAACCCAGAGCAGCGCGATGAGGCCGATGGCGAGCGCGGGCACGGGCGCAGCCATCATCGTGCTCAGGGGGTACAGATACCGTACGGGAGTACCGTCTTGTTGCGAGTCACTGCCACCGCCACCGCTGCCATCTAGGCAGAGAAGGGGGCAGATAGCGTCAGAGAGGATGTCGGAGGAGTTATCGAGCGGTCCACTGGGCGTCACGGTTCCTGCGCCGCACCCAGATCCGCCGACGCTGAGACCGAGAGTAAGAGCGCCGTCGTTGTAGTGATGAAAGGACCGCCGGGCAGAAGTGCGATTCTCACCTAGTCTGGGCAAGGAGTAAGAGGAGCAGGGGCAGAAAGCCGCCGCATGCGAATCGCATGTATTTTTTGGTGGTGCCGAGTGGGCCGAGTATGCACGGGTTGTTGTGCTGCGTCGGTGGGTGCTTTGTGGGGGGATAAGGGCTGCGGTGGTTATAGCCCTGTGTGAAGAGAACGGAGAGAGGAGTGGGCGGGGGCGGAGGCAGGGGTAATGGGAAGCTCGCAGACACCAGGCGCATTCGGTGCTTTAGATCGAGTGTGGTGCCCGGAAAAATGGAGACGAAGCTTAAGTTGTTCCCTTGCGATTGAGTCCGGCTCTGCTGTACGATAGGGGTGCATGAGAGTTACAAACACAAATTTCATTCTAGGTCGGGGCCTTTCCGTGCAGGGTGGGCAAACTGGAGAGGTACCTTCCTAATCTATGAACATTCGCAGCGCTGTTTAAGGGGCGGTCGCGATACAGGGCGGGCATCCGTGACGAGGTGAAGAGCTAGGCTGCGCGCTTCGACCCTATTCTTGGCCACTGGTCAAACATATCTGAACTAGTCAGGGACGAAATGCCAGCGCGGGCGATAAGGGTCGATAATGCAGCGCACGATTCGGGGTCACTTAAGAATATAAGAATAGCCAGGTATAATTGCGGGGAAAGAGCGACAAGTATTATTGAGGAATTTTGTACTGCACAAACGCAGAGCGAACTCGTTCGTAGACGTGGCGTTCCCAATGAACGAGATTGGCCCGACGCGCTACTTCTATCCGTAAGTCGTCCTCCGCGTGCAGAAGGACGTGGAGATACGCAAATGCGGCGGCGTCAAGTGCCGTGGGTCCGCTGTCCGTCCGAGTCAGTATTATGCGCGTGGATAGGCCACGTGTGAGGACGTACGGTGAGCCGAGGAACCATTCATGCTGCCCAAGGCACTCGGAGAGCGCAGCAATTGCGTCGCGGTATCGGGCGGCGATAGCGTTCGGCGAGAGACGCGCCCCGTAGGGCGGTAGGAGCGACGAGAAGCCGGAGAGCGGGGCCGGCGGTGGAGAGAGGATGGTCTCGACTGGCCGCTGGGTAGTTGACGGGGGAAGCTGGAGGACAGCGTGATAGAAGAACGACGGCAGGGGTTGGGCTAGCGCCTATCCAGGGGCTGTGATGAGAAAACGCGGGGAGGACGAAGAGTGGGCTCGAGAGGACGTACGAGGGCCGCGTGGACGTCTCCCTCAAGCAACGCAATCCATGCGTGGCTTTCGTCTCTCGACTCGCTGTCCTTGTAGCCCTCTTGATCATCCAGTGGTCCCACCTTTTCATCTATCCACGCCAGGATACTTTGGGCTGCAAGAAGCTCGCCGTCCACGTCATTCGCACGCTCGGATGGGACTTGGAGGTTTGGCAGACGTCCGCCAAGTGCACCCTCTTGCGAGACGTCCCATCTGACGGGAACATCCCGGAGCCCTCTGAGTGCAATGTGCGCCTGCCATTTGAGACACTCTACGTCTGCGCTGAGGATGCTCTCTTTGGCTGGAACAGACGGAGGTGGTGGGTGTACCCAGAGTAGCGGGCCAACTATGGGAGCTTTTGCAGGTTTTGAAGGAGAGTAAGTTTTCAAGGGAAAGTAAGAAAAAAGATTCGCCAGAGGTTGTGGTACAGTCAACAGCGACTGTAGGGCTGTCGTCGCCGTCGTCGCCATTGTTGGAGAGAACGAGGCGGTGGTAATGTTACATAATCATTAAACGCTTAGTGAGAATATACTCAACTGCATTGCCACTGCGGACGACGACGACGACGAAGACGAGAGGCCTTCTCGGTTGGCTGGTTCGTTCACAAGAAGGGCCGGATATAATTCTATCACAACCGAAGGTCAACTAAGCCATGTCCGACTACACCTCCAGTCCGTCACGCCCAGCCAGTCCAGTCGGGCCCCTCCCGGACCTTCCTACTGCGAGGCCCTCTGCGTATCGATTCAACTGGGACCCTGCGTTACGGCGTCCGGGTCCGGCTAGTGTTTCGGAAACGACGGAGGGTCGCGGCGACTACTTTACCACGACACCGAAGGTGGACATCTACGGAGCGACTTCATCTACTGCCAACTTACAACTGGGCGTCGTTCCGTCGCAGTGGAGTAGCGCAAAGCACGGTTTTCATGGTACGTGGCACCATCCGTAGACCACATACTGGTGTAACCCAGATCTCACGCAGCCATTTCCACTGTCGTCAATAACCCTCACAAGAAATCCGCTCCGCCAAAAGCCCATGCTACGGTTCCGCCTATACCACGCGCCGAGCTCCCGCGCGTCCGCCGGAAGGACTTTGACCCTTACCTCACCGCTGTAGTTTCAGAGTGGGAGGCCTTCCAGCACAATCTCGTGCTCGGTCGTGCAGCTTCTACACAGCTGGAGAGGGTCGAGCTCGACAGCCCGACCGATACTCTCCGTACCCCGCGCCCGCCCAAATTGCTTCCACCACTCTCCACCGTCCCGGAAGTATTCTTCAAGCCAGACTTTGACCTCGGCGACCCTCGCACCTTCGATGCCGTCGCTGAAGTTCCGCCCTCTTCCTCGTCCGCGTCCTCCTATTTTTCCTCCGCCTCCAGTTCGACCTCCCCCACGACCCCCCATGACCCGTCCACCTTGGCCCACTCCCTCCCCCTCCTCGAAAAGCTCTCGCATCATGCCGACACGCTCGAGCAGCACCTCGTGCACGAGATCGCGCGTCGCGCAACGCCTTTCTTCGCCGCGCTCTCCAATCTACAAGACCTCCAGGCCGAGTCTGCACACTGTCTCGCGCGCGTACAAGCTCTGCGCGCGCAGCTAACCGACGTCGGGGAGAACGGCGCGCGCCGCGGACTGCGCGGCGTCCAGCGCGAGGTGCGGCTCGCGCATCTGCAGGAGGTCCAGGCGGGCGTCCGCGCGATCCGCGGTGTTGTCGAGACTGTTGGCGTCATACGCGGGCTTGTCGATGGTCACGAGTGGGGTGCCGCCCTCGACGGCGTTGACGATCTGCGCGGTATGTGGGACAGCGCGCCTGCGATGTCTCCTCCCGTGCCTTCGCGGCGGGGTACGCCACTGCCCTCGGTCGCTGAGGAGGAGCCACCTGGCGACCTTCGGGAGGGGGGACATGCTGCGGCTGTATTGGACATACCGTTATCAAAGTTGAAAGCGTTTGCGGCGTTACCGAGCCAGCTGCAGACGCTCACGCAGGATATTACGTCATCGCTCACCTCAGATCTAGTGGCTGTGTTGAAGATTGGCCTTGCCGAGCGGATACACCGGGGTCATTCATCGTTAGGCGATCACACGGACATGGCTGATAGACTACGCCCTCTGATTCAAGGTCTCGTACGGGCCAAAAATTTGAGAGAGAGCCTCTCGGTATGGAGGGTCGTTGTTCTGGAAGAGGTGCAAGGGATCGTTCAGCAGGTGCGCCACTGACATTTGCGCGATTTAGCAGAACTAAATCTGCTTCGTGTCATAGCACGTGCCTTCGTTTGACCCTGCAGAGGATCCACAGAAGGAGTCCGCTGACGCGAGGTCGGTGATTCGGACGCGTATCATGTTCATCTATTCACTAAATCTCCAGCTGGATAAGTTCGCTACGCTCGATGACGCACCATGAGTTCCAGAGCGTCCTCCGTTCGATCCTCAAGAGCTTCTTGAACTGCGTGGAAGGGCTACAAGCTCTCAATAGCAATATCACTGAAGTCATCGAGAGCATCCGGTCTGTTACTAAGGCGCGCACCGTCGATCACTCACTCATATTCCGTTGTAGGCCGCCTGCATTACCATCAGAGCTCACGGCAATACACGATTCCCTGTTCGACACGTTGTCTTCCTCAGCAGAGGCCGCGAACGTGTTAACTTCCAAAGTCATATCCACTCGAGCGGACCAACACGTAAAGCTAGACCTGCGCGAGTTCGTTGAGACGTTCAACGAGTGCTGGAGCTTCGTGGTGCGGTGTGAAGTCATCTGCAGAAGAATGATTGTCGGTCTTCGTGGTGTAGTCGTCAGTCAGGTAGAGATCGAGTCCGAACTTTGGAAGAGAATTGGTCTGACTTGCTCGGACAGGCCAAGTCATTCCTCCAAGCATTTCACCAGTCTCGCATCAGCCAGTCTGCCAAGCTCGTCGAAGATGAGCAGTGGATGCAGGCTGATGTTCCAACCTCGCTGCAACAGGTTGTCAACTTTATCCTGGATGCTGCGGTACATGATCCGCGCGAGTTTGTCCTCAAAATCGAGACTGCAGTTGCTGCACCCTCGTCGCCCCTGGTGCCTTCATCATTACGGCCGCCATCATCCCCGTTACTAGCGCCCGGCAAGGACAGCCGACCTTCCTCACCTCGACCGTCTTCTCCGCGCGCAAGCCCGCGAGCAAATGGAACACCCCAGGTCAGGAAGCACCTCCGTATCGAGGAGCGTAGCTACTTTACGGTTCCCGCCACCCAAGAGATGCTGCTGCTCCTCACTGACTACCTCAAAGTAATCGTCAACCTCAGCCTGCTCACGACAGATACGATGTCACGCGTCATCGAGTTCCTCAAGGCCTTCAACTCCCGGACGTGTCAGGTCGTTCTCGGTGCGGGGGCGATGCGTTCTGCTGGTTTGAAAAACATCACCGCGAAGCACCTTGCGCTCGCCTCGCAGTCCCTCTCGATCGTAATCGCGCTCGTTCCGTACGTGCGTGAGACGTTCCGGCGGCACCTCTCGCCGAAGCAGGCCGTGATGCTGGTTGAATTCGACAAGCTCAAACGCGACTACCAGGAGCACCAGAACGAGATACACGCGAAGCTGGTCGCCATCATGGGTGACCGTCTTTCAGCGCACATAAAGAGTCTCAACGCGATCAGGTGGGACGCCCTGCCAGCGAAGGCAGGCACGAACGAGTACATGGAGCTGCTTGTAAAGGAGACGGTCACGTTACACAAAGTGCTGTCGCGATACCTTGCCAGTGTGGTTGTAGAGGTGTGTGTCGAAATTCCAATTTCAATGCGCTGACGACTGACGACGTCCGGTTCGCAGTTCGTGATGACGCAAGTATTTGCCGCCATCAATCACAGGCTTTCGGAAGAGTATACCAAAATCGACCTCCCGACTCTCGAGGCGAAAGAACGGTGCGCTCGCTTACCCGCTCCCATCTACTCTCTTTGCTCACTAACGCCCCCTATTGCAGTTTACTCACAGACGCGCGCTACCTGCACGAGAAATTCAGCGTACTCAAAACCGCCGGCGCACCGACCGCCCTCCTCGAGACCCTCGTCGCAGACAAGCGAGTCACCACCGCGCCGGTCCCTCCGCGCCCGACGACCCCCACACCAGCCTCGCCTCTGCCGTTACCCTCCGGCAACGTTCCGCTCGGCGCGGGGCGCGCCCCTTTCCCTCCTCCAACGAAGCGTGGCTCGCTCTTCTCGAACGAGCGCATCAAGGGCATGCTCTCGCGCGGCCCCACGGCACCACCCGTCCCGTCTCCCGCATCCCCGCAGGAAAAGCCAGGCGGATTCAAGCAGGTCGCCGCGCCTCTCTCGCCGACGCCGCTCCCCGCTAAGGGTGAGCCGCCGACGACCGCGCTCGTGAACGGTGTATCGTCGTCGCCGTCGCACGTGGCTGTATCCACGTCCGGGATAGAGGACCCGCAGGAGCCCGTGGACGAGTCCGTCGGTCCCGAGCACGGCGCCGACGTTTCGGAGCCTCCGCACGTGAACGCCGAACCGCAGGAGGACAGGGAGACGGCCGAGCGCCCGCCGCCTACGCCCGCGAAGGACGAAGAGGCGACGAGTGGTAGGACGCCTGCTTCTGTGCCTGTCACTGTGGGCGCGAGTGAGGCGACGTAGTGCTCGTATCATATTGATTCACTACTGCTATCATATGTCTATCTGCGGCGCGCCGGCTTATATTTATCGCCTTGCTCTTGATCCCGCGCGACCGTGTGAAGGTATTCCACGGACGGCGTAGTATACGGCATAGTATGATAAGGTTTGCGCGTCAACCGCGTATTATTCTACAGTAATACATCTACACACAGTTGGCGGACCTGAGGTTAGTCTTTGCCTGCACACGTTTCTGTCCTTCAAACAAGGTCATCAAGCTGCGTCGTCAAGCGCGTCGTAGCACACGGATTCTGACTTGGATTCTGAAGCGGTGGCCTTTTCAAGTTACGGTATTCGTCCCAACTGTGTGCCAGTGAGCACAACATAACATACACTAGATTACGCAAGACATTACGCGTTACGGCCTTGGCTGTGACATGTGACCAGTCTTGAGTTACGACTATTCTGCAAAGTGTTACGTCCCATAAAAGGAAGGTGCCAAGCAAGTCACGTTGTTGGATTCCAAAACGAGAACGTCACTCCAATTAGCGTTCAAACTCAGATGGGAGAACTTTCCTTTAGTCAGCGTACATAAACATGTTTTGTTTTTATTGTTAAGTTAACTTATGTTTAAAACAAGAATTTTATTTTATTGTTATTAGCTAACTACTTTACATGGATTCTTCTAAGTCGATCTGCTGGCGTGCCCGCCGTTCGCACGCGCAGCCTCGCCCCGGCTTTGCTTCGCCTCGTTCATGACACCCTCGCCGTCACCATCACCCTCTCCCTTTCACACCTCCGCTCCAATGCGCACACCCCTCCGTTCACATGCAGCTCCCCCTGGCACCCGTGTTGCGCCCCGCCCCGCCCCGCCCCGCCCCGCCTCACCTTGCCCGCACACCCTTTGTGCGGCCCCTCCGTTCGCCCCCCGGGTTGCACCGTCCCTCATTCCGTGACCCTTCGCGTGCGCGTTTGCGTGCGGCCCCCTTGCACACGCCTCCGCATAAACCAGGAGGTGCACCCTGCGTGGAAGCGGCTGGGCAGGGCGCACCGACCCTCCTGCATCCACGTGCATGGCGGGGTGCGTAAACACGGGGCTGGCATAGCCCGTGCGGAGGGGTTGGATACGCCGACCCCTCCCCTTGCGTGCACGGGCAGTGCGGTGCAATGTGCGTGTGGCGGGGCTAGCGTCGCCCGCGCGGAGGGGACTGGGTGGGCGCGCTGTCCCTCCCCTTGCGTGCGTGGGCGGCGTGGGGCTGGGCTGGCGTCGCCCGCGCCAAGGGACACGGTGGGCGCGCTGTCCCCCCTCTTGCATGCGCGGGCAGGGAGGGGCGGGGGCATGTCCCTTCTGCGTGCCCGTCCGCGCGAAAGAGGAAGGCGGGGGCACACGACGAGGGGGGCGCAACGGGGGCGGGTTGTAAGTGGGGGGCGGGCTTACCTTTTGCGCCGTGCCGGCCCTGCTGCGTGACATGTGGGGAGGCGGGGATGGCTTGGCCTCGTGCGCCCCTTCCCGCGCGAACGGGGCGCCACGGGATGGGGCGTTGCCCTCGCACACCTCTTTCCGCGCGAACAGGGGGTGGCGCGGACAAGAGGGAAGGGGGAGGGGAAGGGGAAGGGGCAGGAGCGACGCGGAGAAGTGCGGCGGTGTGCCCTCGTGCGCACCGCTTCTGCGCGAATGGGAAGGGAGGGACCGGGGGCGGCGTGCCCTCGTGCGCCCCCATTCCGTGCGAACGCGGGGCGACGGGGAGAAGGGAGGGGCCGGGCAGCGGCGGGCATTGTGGGCCCCCTTCCACGCGAACGGGGTGGCGCAGACACGGGGAAAGGCGGCATACCCCCGTGTGCTCTTTATCTGCGTGCGAAGGGGGCGCCGGCGGTCAATGCGGGGGAAGGAAGGGGGTGCGACTTACCCTCGTGTGCCCCCGTTTCGCGCGAATAGGGGGTGGCATGCTCCCATGAGCTCCCTCTCTGCGTGCGAACAGGCCGGCGCGCTGTGTCTACTTTCGACGCGAGTGGGGTAGGCGAGGTGTTGCGATCGGACTCATCGGTACGAATTGCGGACTCGTGGGGTTCTGACTACCCTAGTATTAGTCAGGGACAGTCGTCTCAGTCAGCCTTAGGGCTGTTATCACATGTATATCTCATCGGACTTGTGACTCGTTCCTAGGATAGTTGTAGTAGGGTTCGAGCTACTATCGCTACTGGGTACCCTACGTTCAGGAGGAGCTTCAAAGCTCCTCGTCAATTGTATAAAGGACTAGCAGTACGAAGACCGAGCCTCCAGCTTGGTCTTCTTGAATCCACAGTCCAATTCTCGTCTCATCCCTTCTCGTCTGCCTTCTCCTCTCTCTCTGCCTACTAGTGCGTCTGGCTCTTGTAGAGCAGATCGCCCGACAATGTATACGCCTGGTGGACTTCGCCCCAGTGCTCGTACCGATCACGTTCCTGCTCAGGACGTGTATCCATATTTGCTAAGTCGTCCTTTGCATATCAAGCCACTCTGTCACCGCTCAAGTCGAGCACCGTTAGGACGGGCCTAACACAACACGAGGGGAGCGGGAGGAGAGGAGAGGAGAGGAGAGGAGAGGAGAGGAGAGGAGAGGAGAGGAGAGGAGAGGAGAGGAGAGGAGAGGAGAGGAGAGGAGAGGAGAGGAGAGGAGAGGAGAGGAGAGGAGAGGAGAGGAGGGAGGTGTGAGCGGAGGGGTGGGCGTCCTACGCCCTTTGCACACCCAATTCTGTACGAAGTGGCATGCAACAGGGCGGGGGGGATAAGTGGGAAGGGTCCATTTACTGTCCAGTTCTGGACCCTGTGGCGGAAGCAAGGCGTGCCTGCCACGTACGCCAATGTGGCAGGCACATTTTGCTTCTGCCTGTGCATCCTCAGGCCTCGGGCTCTGCACAGAATTGGGTGTGCAAAGGGCGTAGGACGCCCACCCCTCCGCCTACACCTCCCTCCTCTCCTCTCCTCTCCTCCTGCTCCCCTCGCCTACCCCACTCGCGTCGAAAAGTGGACGCAGCGCGCCGGCCCGTTCGCATGCAGAGAGGGAGCTCACGGGAGCCACCCCATGTCCGCGCCGCCCTATTTGCGCGAAACGGGGGCACACGAGGGTAAGTCGCACACCCACCCCTTCCTTCCCCCGCATTGACCGCTGCCGCCCCCTTCGCACGCAGATAAGGGGTGCGCGGGCCCTTCCCCGGTGTTTGAGCACCACGTTCGCGCGGGCCCGCTGCCTGGCCCCTCCCTGCCGGCGCACGGGGGACAGCGTGCCCACCCCAGTCCCCTTCAGTGCAGGCGACGCCTGCCCAGCCCCACACACCCTGCCCCGCCCTGCCCGCATACGCGAGAGGTGGGATGGTGCGCCCACCCCTCTGCGCGGACCATGCCAGCCCAACCCCATGCGCCCTGCCCTGCCCACGTACGCAAGAGGACGGACGGCGCGTCCAGCCCAGCCCAGCCCACGCACCCAAGGGGAGGGCCCAGTCCTCTTCGGCGCGGGCGACACCCGCCCAGCCCCACGCGCCCCGCCCCGCCCTGCCCGCATTCGCGAGAGGGGGGGACGGTGCGCCCACTCCTCCGCGCTGGCCACGCCAGCCCAGCCCCCTGCCGCCCGCGCATGCAACGGGGAGGGTCGGCACGTCCACCCCTCCGCGTGGGCTACGCCAGCCCGGCGTTTACGCACCCCGCCACGCCGGCGCACCCCCGGGGATGCAAGAGGGTCGTGCGCCCAGCCCTCCCGGGTTACACGCTGCCCCCAAGAAGAGGTGCGTGCAAGGGGGAGGGCCGCACGCACGCGAAGGGGTACACGGGACGAGGGCCGATGTAACCCGAGCGCAAGCGGCGAGCGGAGGAGTCGCACGAAAGGTGTGCGGGCGAGGCGGGGCGGAGCGCAACCCGGGTGGGGGAGCCGCGCACGAACAGAAGGGTAGGCACATCGGAGCGTGGGTGCGAAAGGGAGAGAGTGATGGCGAGGGTGTCGTGAACGAGGCGAAGCGAAGCCGGGGCGAGGCTGCGCGCGCGAACGGCAGGCACCCCCCGCACCAGTAGATCGACTTAGAAGAATCCATGTAAAGTAGTTAGCTAATAACAATAAAATAAAATTCTTGTTTTAAACATAAGTTAACTTAACAATAAAACAAAACATGTTTATGTACGCTGACTAAAGGAAAGTTCTCCCATCTGAGTTCGAACGCTAATTGGAGTGACGTTCTCGTTTTGGAATCCAACAACGTGACTTGCTTGGCACCTTCCTTTTATGGGATGTAACACTTTGCGGAATAGTCGTAACTCCAGTCTTGCAGTTATTAGGTAATTACAAATGCCAGTGGAGTCGTGTGCGACGCGAAGTACCACCAGCCTGAGTACGCTTTTATTCTCGCACACCCGTCTCTTAGCTCTGCTATTACCGCTGAGTCAGCCCTAACTGTGTTATCTTGTGGGAATGAGTCAGGCGAAAAGCACTGGCTTGAGCACTGGCATATTATTCCGTGGGACCCCTGGTAGTACCCCAACCAAGACCCTAACTACCAGTGTGGACTCAGGCTGATCTTCTGATTGGAATGTCGACGTCTACCCAGTACTCAGTGCCTGCAGATTTTTCGTAATGGTGGCTGGGGTGCCTACTAGGGCAAAGTTCTGTCAAACTAAGTGAGCTGTGACCAAGTAACTTACCGGAGGGAACTGCAGTCCAGTGAGTCCAACGCGTTATACATCACCCGATAGCTGCCGTCTGTGTACTCATGGGCATCGGCAACAATAAAGGTCGTGGACGATGCCACTTACCTGCCGTTCTGTGTTCCCATGGTCCTATAACGGTCATATCTGATCAAGTATCTGATGATCTGTGTTCCTGAGGCCGCTGCATGATAAAAGTGTGTGTTCGATGCACCCAGTTCGCTCCAGACTCGGACCTCCTCTTCTAATGCTCAACCTCGCTCTTGGTGACTTTCTCCTCGCCGTCGTGGTGGGCTTCAGCGGCTTGGCATTACTTGTAATGCACACTAGAAAGCGTCGCCTACCTTACCCACCAGGACCCAAGCGCCTCGCAGTCGTTGGCAGTCTATTCAGCATGCCATCACGAGAGGAGTGGGTCACATACAGGAGGTGGTCTGAACAGTTAGGTATGGAATATGTGCTCTCTCCTCATCTTCATCTCGTCCCCGCTTATTGGCCTTCGTTAGGGTCTGACGTTATCCATGCCGATGTAATGGGATCCCATATTGTCATAATCAACTCGATGAAAGCCGCAAATGAATTACTTGAGAAGCGCTCCTCTATCTATTCTGATAGGTGAGTTAGAGAAAGTGCAAGTGGTTCTATTATTGATTAGTCTAATGCACTTCTAAGACCACCTCTGGTCGCAATACGAGAACTGTATGTTCGAGTCTTGTTGGCTGACATTCGGTCGTGCTCTAATAGCTGCTACCCGAAGCTTTGGAATGGACTACAATATTGCCCTTGCACGATACGGTCCCGCATGGCGTCACTCGCGCCGTGAATTCCTGGCCCACTTGGGTCCCGCAGATCTCGAGGAGTACCAACCACTCGAGAAACAAGCAGTCTACCGTCTTCTTCGCAATCTACTTTCGTCCCCAGACAACTTCGTACAGCACTTCAGGCAGTGAGTGCCCTGGTTGCGTTGAACATATTTGTTGACTTCAAGAGAAAGTATGGCGGGACAAGTTATCCTGTCGATTGCCTATGGGATCGATGTGCTCCCAGAGAACGACCCATACGTGGCGGACGCAGAAAATGTTCTGCGTGCTGTCGCAATCGCCACAACCAAGGAACCCATGCTCCTTGATTCAATTCCCTGGTGTATTTACTGTCGTCTTATCTGGAAATACGGAAACTGATATATAGTCGCAGTGATCAAAATGCCAAGCTGGTTTCCAGGAGCGCGCTACAAGCGGTATGCACGCGAATGGTACCCTGTTGTTGCTGGGGCTGTGAAGACTACATACGATAAAGTCAAGAACGAACTCGTGAGTATTGAAGCTACCTCTTTGCTCATTATATCAATGATGTATTTATTTAGGCTGCCGGGACGGCCACTCCCTCTGTCGCTGCGAAACTTGTATCGAATCTGGATGAAAATTCAACTGAGGAAGACCTATGGATTTCTAGGGCCGTGCCTGGTACAATGTATTTGGGTGGCGCTGACACTGTGAGTTTAAGCCGGGTACCCGGATACGTTACCACTCCCAGTTAGCTGAAGCGTTCCGTACTAGACTGTCTCTGCTCTGCAAACATTCATCCTGGCAATGACACTGTACCCTGAAGTCCAACGGAAAGCGCAAGCTGAGATCGATCAAGTGGTTGGAAATTCACGCCTTCCGGATTTCTCGGACGAAGGCGCACTTCCATATGTGCAAGCGGTACTCAAAGAAGTTTTACGCTGGCATCCAGTTACTCCATTGGGTGTGTCTTACATGTCATGATATTCGTGGTGATAACAATACGATTACTCTAACAGGTGTACCACACAGGGTGATAGTAAGTGACATTTACGAGGGGTATTACATTCCTGCAGGCTCGATGATTATTTCAAACACGTGGTGTGACTACCAGCAGCTCCCTTTTTCTATGTACCAACCACAATATTTCCCAGGGGAATAATGCACGACCCTGCAATCTTCGCGGAGCCAGATCGGTTCTATCCTGAGCGCTGGCTCTCCCTGGATGCGCCGGCTTTCCCAAATCAGGCATTCGGTTTCGGAGCACGACAGTGTCCGGGTCGTTTCCTCGCCCGCGCAAGCATGTGGTCGAATATTGCGGGTATATTGGCCGCATTTGACATTACCCCTACCGAGGGCGGGCCACCTGAAGAGGCGTATACATCGGGTATTATATCGTAGGTCGATTCGCCCCCTTTCCACGAATTAATGAAAGTTAATGTGGAGTGTTTGTAGGTATGTGAAGCCTTTCCGGTGCAATATCCTACCGCGTTCGGCAGCAGCGGTGTCGTTAGTGCGGGCCACGGAGAGTGAAGGATAAGGTTGTGGCCGTTTTCCCACAGCGCTGCTCTGTCATCTAAACGTCATGTTTGTTTGTACCTTCTCAAAGCGATGATGTTCGCTCGCCGCAGATGCCACTGGCAACAGAGACTGGCCATCAGTAATCTGGCGAATTAGTTTTCAGCACTTGCTCCGCTAGACCAACCTCAAAAACTAGTGAAAACCGGGAAACATGTGTCCAGTTCCCCAGAAACCTAGTGGAAGGACGAGCGATAAAAACCTAGGAAACATAAGAAAAACTATTAAAAAAACGTACGGAAACCAAGAAAACTAAGTAATGAACGCATGATAGTAAGTTAGGTGAGGCTCAAAGATGGGACCGAGACCGAAATCGAAAGCTATAGAAGTCGAAACAAAACAAAACACGCCGCTAGTATGTTGGGTTCCCTCGTGACCTCGGCGCGCTAGCGCTTGTTCCGAGAATGCACAGGATGCAATAGTGACCGAGGCAAAAAAAAAAAGAAAAAGATTCAAATGAGAAAGAAAAGCTGCTGACATCTCGAAATCGACCCATTCCTGCACATCCGAGCCGTTCAGGAACGTTGGTATACGGTAGCAGCTGTAATGGGAAATTCTACCTACCGGAGATTAGCGAGTGCTGGTGTCGTCGCCTTTTCCCTTGTCTACTTCCACCGTCTGGGCAAGTTGCGAGCTGAATATTGACACTTGTTGATGTTCGCGGCTGTGGCCCAGGTACAGCGATTCTGACAGCGAAACATGGCGATGAGAGCGCGGCAGCGCGAACTCCATCGGAGATCGCGAGGTAAGCGCCATCGTTGTGTCCAGGTGGTTGTGTTCACGGAGGTAGATGCGATTGTTGAGGCTCACTAAGACTGTGTTGGAGTACCTGACACATCTGTCAGCAATTTGATCACATTGTGTATAATGTATAGCTCACAGTTTCCCGAGAATACCAACTCTTTTCACACCTGCATTAGTTGGGAAGCTGTACAGTGACGGGCCAACAGAACGTACGAGTATGCGTAGTATAGTTCATTCTGTGGACAGGGTCATTGCGTCAGAAGATGGGTCGTGGCGTATTGTGGTCACGGGTTCGACTTACGGGGAAGGCGACATAAAGCACAAGGGTCGTGACAGCTGCGCTAGCTCAACAAGAAGTTAGATGCATGTTTCTGCGGGGGGTTCCGAGAAATAGATACCAGTAAGTGTGTTTGTCTCAACAATAAGTCGTATCACGCGAATTGATACGAAGTTGGAGAACTTGCCACTCGCCCGTCTCAGCTGTGCAAAGGATCAGCATCTCGGTAAGGATCCGATGGAGTGATCCCTTACCAGCAGTGTCATTACCACCGCAATCAGAACGTCTGCCATTGCACTCGGTATAGACCACAACTAACACGATAAAGGATAAGGTGGTATGGCCACTCCGACAGAAACGAGTGTGCGTACATATACAGCTGTCTTGGAAACCGCAAACTTCTTAACCGTGAGCGACTAAATGATGTATAAGATAAGGCGTGTCGGTAAATGTGTGTACGGTACTGACTGCGATGCCCAGCCACGTAGCTGCGGCTGCCTGAGTTACCGCGGCCTGTATTCAGGACAATGTCAGAAGCCTGAGAAATGCGGGGAGGGTCAGGAATAACATACGACAGCGATAATCCAACAGATCCACGACGACGTCCGTCTGTTCATTAGTATCCAAATCCGATAGCAGAAGTATCCTTGCACGATGAGCGAAGAAACCGCAGTCATGATGGGAACGTCTATGGGGGCAAAATAGGAATTCCTGAGGCGCTCCACGTTGCCGAATCCGGCAACAAACCAATAGTAGATATCGGCACCAGTCAGCGCAGTTTGGGCGGATTCCAACACGAAAACGAAGTAAGCTGTTCAGAGTACACCTTAACATGGAGTTCCCGAGTAACGTGGATGACGAACCTAGAAATTTTACAGGTCGTGGGTCCTTTGGAAAGTTGTAGCTATATACGTCTGAATGTGGGTGAGTGGAGTCAGCTGAGATTTCGAAGGAGCGAGCCTCGTACAAATCTGGACACAGAGAACACCGTAGAGTACCCAGTTAAATAGACGGGTGAAGAGCTACATAGATATCAGTCGCGTGGACAGCAGGGCGAGGCCAAGCGCACTAGAGAAGCAGCTCTGCGAAATGGTCAGAGGACAACGAGGTAAGCCGCCACAGCAGTACCACAGGACTTACACTCTGATGACGTCCGGGGAAGCAATTGGCGAATCAGAGGGCTCAGCCATTGATGCTGTAGATTGCAGAAGTGGAAGTGGAAGGGCACCACGGGGCAGTTGGGACAGCGGGGTCGCGGGCCACAAGGAGGGGCTTTATAATCCGATTTTTCGAATTGCAAGCGCGAATGAGACCAAGACGCCAATGTGACTTGGATGTCATGAAAAACCCCTGTCATTGGCGCAGATATCGCTCCCGTGCATGCCAAGCACCTTCGCCCGCGGCGATGAGACAGGTATGGACTAAAGCGTGCAGCTTCTTTCCAGAATCGAAGTCTGTACAATCACTGCTCTGTAAAGAAACACCGCCATCGTTGTGACAGCATCGTGTCCATCAAGTTTGAGACACGGCCCACAGGTCTGGTGACTAGAGCACAAGAGGAATGAATGATCTAAGAAACGTGTACTTACCACTGATCAGTAAAACAGTAGAAATTGACTAGCCATATTTGGGAATTCATAGCCGTTCGGAATGGACAAGTGGTCACAAACACTTCTGAACACTTGTCTGAAGTTCTGAATACCTCCCCAACTTACTGATGACTGTGATACGAGGCTCCATGTGGATCAGCACTGCATAACCTCCCATACTCGGTTATACCTTTGTACTGTGACTCACTGCCTAGGCATTCGTTAGCGAAACCGAATGGGAGGAGTTGGAGAGACTCGGGCCGCCGCAACAAGTTTATGCGCAATGGTGGAATGGTAGTTTCCGCATCCGGTCTGACCATGGGAAAGTTCAGATCAGTCTGGTTCCGGGGACTTGGCCAAACCCCACCTTCCATTCTACTCGCTCAGGCTTCTCTGCGTTTCAGTAAATTTCGGTGTTGGGGCGTGGGGCCTCTCTTATGGTTGAGCCTCCCCGTAATACACATTTCTAACAGTACTCACAGCGACAGCTACGCTAATCTTCGTCAAACACTTAAAAAAACACCTCCCCTCATAAACCCCCCCACTGGGCAGCCTCTTACCAGCTGGGCTTCATCATTAGCTCTCCGACCCAACCCCCCTCCGACGGGGATGCGACCTCCCCCCGGCATCATCGCCACTCCGCCCAACAACACCACCGAGGTTCGGGACCCCGGTACTAACGCCAAAGATTCCCCAATCACAGTGGTAAGGATGCCGCCGGCATGCTCACAAACGGTTTGACTCGGGCTCTAGCTCAGGCGGCATAGTCAGTTCTACACTGCTGAGGCTGCAGAACTGGCCACCGCCAGTATTGTTAAAACTAGTCCCACCGAACTAACAGAGTCAGGCTCACCAACAGTAAGCACCAATCATACTTTGTTACCTTTCCTCGCGACAATGTCGCACTGTTAGGTAATTCTGAGAGTACCGTTTCGCTCCCACCTTGTTGTGAGGTATGCACTGTATGGGAGATAATTGTGTGACCGGAGCTAACGACCCACTGGCCAGAACGCTAACACGCTGGTCTGAAACACCTATCTTATGTTCAATGCCTTGAAGTTAGAAAACATCGTAAGTAAATTGGCAGCTGCATAGCCATCGTCGTTACCAGGGTCGCCCGCGTCGTCACCGTAGCCGGCCAGGAATGCCTCGTGGCGTGGCTGGTCAACGGCTGTAGGCTCCGGCAAGGTGCGATCTACTAAGGAACGTCTGCGTATGAGGTCACACAGGTAGGGCCTAGAGCTATGAGGGAGCAATCAAAAAATACACGTAAACCATACCAAGTCTGTAGGTAAAGTAGAGCAAGAGAGGCGTAACAAATTTTAATAACGGAGGTAGAGCGGAGACAGGCGAAGTCGGCAGAAATCACAAGGTAACTGTACCTCAGTATCACCGCATCAGACGTGGTTATGAACGCATCGTTAAGAAACAAGGTCGAAGTCAAAAGTAAGATACGAACGCATAATAGTAAGTTAGGCGAGGATGAAAGAGGTGGCACAGAGGTCGAAATCGAAGGCGATGGAAGTCGAGAGGAAATATGTGGTTCAATGTGGTCTGTATGTTGGTGTCCTCCCTCGTGACGTCGGGCTCGGCGCACTCGCGTTTGTTTCGAGAATACACCTTGATAATAACAAAGATAAGACGGAATAGTTCTCGAGGTAAATGAACTAAGAGAGCGAAACGAGCCAGTATCTCGGGGCGTCGCATGCCGCACACCTAGACTGAGGTGTCCTGGCTGGTACGTGGGCCCGCGTTTTCCGGTAGTGGCAGGACTGATCCGTATTCCTGCAGAGCCGAGCCGTTCAGAAATGTTGGTATATGAATGATAGCAGCGGTGACGGAAAATTCGACCTACCGGAGGCCAGTTAGTACTGGTGTCTTCCGAGTCGCCATTGCCCCTATCTAGCTCCACAGTCTGGGAAATGGTGCAGAGCTTGGAATTTTCACCTGCTGGTGTTCGTAGCTGTGGCTCAGGTACGGCGAAACGAGGCGATGATAGTGCGGTGGCGCGAACCCCGTCGGTGACCATGAGGAAAGCGCTATCGCCATGTCCGGGTGGTTTGTGTTCACGGAAGTAGATGCGATTGTTGATGCTCACTAAGAGCGTGTTGGAGTACCTGACACATATGTTAGCGCTTTTGCTCGCACATGATGTATAATGTATTGCTCACAGTTTCCCGAGAATATCAATTCTTTTTCATATTAGCTGGAAATCCGCACAGTAACGGACCAAAAGAACGTACGTGTATGCGTAGTATAGCCCATTCTGTGGCCGAGGAGATTGAGTAAAAAGATAGATCATCTCGGTCAGACTTACGGGGAAGGCGACATAGAGCACAAGGGTCGTGACAGCCGCACTAGCTCAACAAGAAGTTAGGTGTACGTCTGTGTGGGTGTTTCGAGAAATAGGTACCAGTTAGTGTGTTTGTCTCGACAGTAAGTCTTACCACGCGAACCAATACGAAGTTGGAGAATTCGCCGCTCGCCCTTCTCAGCTGTGCAAAAGGATCAGGATTTCGGTCAGTAAGGATCCAATAAGGTGATCCTGTACCAGCAACGTCATTACCACCGCAATCAGAATGTCCGCGATGGCACTCGATATAGACCATAACTAACACGACAACGTGAGGTGGTGTCGACCGAAACGAGTATGCGTACATATAAAGCTGTCTTGGAAACCACATACTTCTCAGCCACGAGCGACTAAATGCTGCGTAAGATAAGACATTTCAGTAAAAGTGTGTACAGTACTAACTGTGATGCTCAACCATATCTCTGCGACTGCCTGAGTCACTGCCATCTATATTCAGGAAAACATCAGACTCTGAAGAATGCGGGGAGGGCCAGGAATACCTACGACAGCGATAGTTCAACAGATCCACGACCTTCTGTTCGTTTGTACCCAAATCCGATAACAGAAGTATCCTTGCACGGCGAGCGAAGTAACTGCAGTCATGATGGGGGCGTCTATGCGGGAGAAACGGGATTTACCGAAGCGCTCCACATCGCCAAATCCAGCAACAAACCAATACGTACATCGGCCCCAGTCAGCACAGTCTGAACGATCTCCAACACGAAAACGAAGTAAGCTGCTTAGAGTACATCTTGACAACACAGAGCTTCCGAGTAACGTGGAAGACAAACCTAGAAATTTTACAGGTCTTGGGTCCTTTGGAAAATTGTAGTTATATACATCTGAACGTGGGTGAGTGGGATCAGCTGAGGTGTCGAGTGAGAGGCCTCGTACAAATCTGGACGCAGAGAACACCGTAGGGTGTCCAGTTGAATAGACGACCGAAGAGCTACACAGATTGTTGAGGATGTCAGTTGCGTGGAAAACAGAACGAAGCCACCGAACCTACATACACTCTGATGACGTCCGGGGAAGCGGTTGGCGAATTAGAGGGCTCAGCTATTGGTGTTGTAGACGTCGAGAAGTGGACGAAGAAGAGCGTCACGGAGTAGTGGGGACAGTGGGGTTCGCGGGCCACAGGGATGGTTTTATGATCCGATTTTTAGGATTGTGAATTTGTGAGCGCGAACAAGATCAAGACGCCGATAGCTGAGATGTCATGAAAGACGCCTATCACTGACGGTATGGATACTGCTCCCGAGCCAATCACTGGCGATGAGACAGGTAGCATGCACCATAAGCGCGCAACTTTTTCCCAGAATCGAAGTCTGATCTGTGCAATCGGTGTTGATCACTGGCCGCATGTGCGCGCCTGCTCCGTACAGAAACATCGCCATCGTCGCGACAGCATTGCATTCACCAAGTTTGAGACACGACCCGCAGGATAGATGACTAGAGCGCCGAGAAAGTGAGCGATCTATGAAACGTGGATACTTTGATACTTTGTCTCATATAGATTGTCACAATAAGAGCCCGAGGGGGTAACCCCCTCGTCATGGCTCGGTCATATTTTGTACCAATGGTTTGAGACAGCTACCCCTGCCTTCGTTGGCGGTGGCCCGGGTATGAACTCAATGGGAGTACTATGGGAGACTCGGACAGTACTGGGACTTATGGGGACTTATGACTGGGGAATAGTAACAGACGTCGCACCGAACAGGATGAGTCAGCCCGATCTTGTGACAGCGTCTGGTCACACAGAGGTCAGTGTGATAACCGGACCGGCAACTTCTTCGTCCCCTCCACCACGTTTGTTCCACTGGAGCGCAAGCTGCGCAACAGACCCAGACCTATGAGTCACAAGGTTTTGTCAAATTACGTGAGCTCTGAGCCTTTGACCTTACCGGGGGAACCTTGGGGGGAACTGCCAAGGGAACTGCTGTCTAACACGTTATGTATTTCCTTTGGTATTTCCCATCGGACAACTGCAGTCTGTGAACTCATGGGCATCGGCAACTGTAAAGATCGTGGGGGCGCCGCTTATTGCCGCTCGAGTTCCCATGAACCTAGTACATCGGTCATATCTGATGATCTGGAGGGCTGCTCAGCTGCACGATAAAAGAAAACCCCCTTAGGCTGTTTTCTCCGAACCCCTCATAATGCTCAACCTCACTCGATATGACTTTCTCCTCGCGGTGTTGGTGGGTTTCAGTGGCGTGGCGTTACTCGTAATGCGTAGCAGCAAGCGTCGCCTACCCTACCCACCAGGACCCAAGCGTCTGCCGGTCGTTGGCAATCTCTTCGGCATGCCATCACAAGAGGAATGGGTCGCATACAGGAAGTGGTCTGAAAAGTTAGGTGTGAAACATATGCATTCTCGTCGTTTTCACCTTGTCCCTGCTGAGTCTCAGCCTGAGCGGCCTTCGTCAGGCTCTGACATTATCCATGCCGATGTAATCGGGTCGCATATTGTTATACTCAACTCGATAAAAGCCGCAAACGAATTACTTGAAAAGCGCTCCTCTATCTATTCCGATAGGTAAGGCGGAGGAAGGGCAGGTGATTCTATCATTGACTAATATAATGCGCTTCCAAGACCACATCTGGTCGTGTTGCAAGAGCTGTATGTCTAGATCTCATGGACTAGCAGTCAGTCATGATAACAACTCCTACTTCAAGCTTTGGAATGGACTACCATATTGGCCTAGTACCGTACGGTCCTGCATGGCGTCACTCGCGTCGTGAATTCCAGGCGAATTTGCGTCCCGCAGACCTTGAGGAGTACCAACCGCTCGAGCAACAAGCAGTCCACCGTCTTCTTCGCAATTTGCTTTCCACTCCAGACAACTTCATGCAGCATTTCAGGCAGTGAGTCGTGCTACCCTGGTTGGGTCGAACTTATTTGTTCATACCAAGAAAAAGCATGGCAGGACAAGTCATCTTGTCAATTGCCTACGGGATCGACGTGCTCCCAGAGAATGACCCATATGTGACAGATGCGGAAAATCTTCTGCGAGCTGCCGTAACCAGCACAACCAAGGAAGCCATGCTTCTTAACTTCGTTCCCTGGTGTATTTATTGCCGCCTTATCTGGATACCCAGAAACTGATATATAGTCGCAGTGATTAATATGCCAAGCTGGTTTCCAGGAGCACGCTACAAGAGGTATGCACGCGAATGGTCCCCTATTGTTGTTGGCGCAGTGAAGACAACATACGATAAAGTCAAGAGCGAACTCGTGAGTATCGAAGCTACCTCTGCTCATTATATCAATGATGTGTTTATTTAGGCCGCGGGAACGGCCACAACCTCTGTCGCTGCGAAACTCATATCGAAACTTGATGAAAATTCAACGGAGGATGACATATGGGTTGCTAGGGCTGTTCCTGCTTCAATGTACTTGGGTGGCGCCGATACTGTGAGTTTGTGCCGGAAATCCGCATACGCTCCCCACTAGTTGGCTGAAGCGTTTCGTAGACTGTCTCTGCTCTGCAGACATTCACCCTTGCAATGATACTGTACCCAGAAGTCCAGCGGAAAGCCCAAGCTGAGATCGATCGGGTCGTCGGGAATTCACGCCTACCAGATTTCTCAGACCAAGACGCACTTCCATATGTGCAAGCAGTGCTCAAAGAGGTTTCACGCTGGCATCCAGTCACTCCGCTTGGTGTGTGAAAACATATCATAATATTTGTGGCGATCGCATACAACTACTCTAACAGGTGTACCACGCAAAGTCATAGTAAGTGACGTCTACGAGGGGTATTATATCCCTGCAGGCTCCATAATTATTCCAAATGTGTGGTACGCCTCTTACAGGCTTCCTTTTTCCATCATTGTTCACGATAATTCTCAGGGGAATGATGCACGATCCTGCAGTCTTCGCGGAGCCAGACCGGTTCCATCCCGAGCGCTGGCTCTCCCCGGATGCTCCGGTTTTCCCAAACCAGGTGTTCGGTTTCGGAGCACGACAGTGTCCAGGTCGCGTCCTTGCGCGCGCAAGTATCTGGTCGAATATTGTGGGAATATTGGCTGCCTTTGATATTACCCCCACCGAGGGCGGGCCACCCGAGGAGGCGTATACATCGGGTGCTATATCGTGCGTCGCTGCGATATTAAATAAGCAAAAGCTAATATGGAGTGTATTGTAGGTATGTGAAGCCATTCCGGTGCAATATCCTGCCGCGTTCGACAGTGGCAGCGTCGTTGGTGCGAGCCACCGAGAGCGAAGGATAGGGTTGGGGCCATTGATCTACATGTTGCTCTGTCCTCTAAACGTCATGTTTACTTTTACCTTATCAAAGCGTCAATATTTGTTTGCCGTAGATCTCAACAGATACCGCATCAGTAATCAGGCGAATTGATTTTCAGCAGTCGATCCACTGGGGAAACCTCAAAACTCAGTGAAAACACGGACACTTCTAGTAGTGGAAGTACGAGTAACGGAAAGCCAGGAATCCTAAATAACGTACGGAAACCAAGAAACTACTGATTAATCTTGTTAATCACCAGTCTGGATACACATTTTCCGTATTGTACTAGTTGAGAGCCTACAACCAAAATCAATGCTAGCCGCAGTTTCTGGGTTTCCGAGTTTCCGGTTTCCCGAGATCATAAGGTTATCAAGGATAGGTATCATCGCATGTATCAGGTGAGGCTCAAAAGAAAGCCGAAACCGGAGGCGATAGGGGTCGAGACAAAACAAAACATGTAGTTGGTACGTTGGTGCGCCTTCCCTCGTCACCTCGTGACGCCGGGCTCAGCGCGCTCGCGCTTATTCCGAGAATATACCTTTAAAGCGACCAAAGTGCTAAGATAAGACGGAATTGTTATCGAAGCAAAATAAATAGGGAGAGAGAAACGAGCCAGTATCTCGGAGTGTCGCATGCCGCGCACCTAGACTAGTCCTAGACTGAGGCGTCCAGGTGGGTATGTAGACCCGCGTTTCCCGGTAGTGGCGTGATCGATCCGTATTCCTGCAGAACCGAGCCATTCAGAAATGTTGGTATATGATGGCAGCGGTAACGGGAAATTCTACCTACTGGAGACCAGTTAGTACTGGTGTCGTCCGAGTCGCCTGTGCTAGTATCTAGCTCCACAGTCTGGGCAATGGTGCAGAGCTGGAAATTGTCACATATTTGTGTTCGTAGCTGTGGCTCAAGTACGGCGAAACGGGGCGACGATAGTGCGGTGGCGCGAACCCCATCGGTGACCGTGAAGAAAGCGCTATCGCCATGTCCGGGTGGTCCGTGTTCACGAAAGTAGATGCGATTGTTGAGGCTTACTAAGAGCGTGTTGGAATATCTGACACATCTGTCAGTGCTTTGGCCCGCACGTGGTGTATAATGTATCGCTCACAGTTTCCCAAGAATATCGGCTCTTTTTCACATTAGCTGGAATATTGCACAGCGAGGGAACAAAACGTACGTGTATACGTAGTATAGCTCATGCTGTGGTCGAGGTGATTGAGTAAAAAGATGGATCGTGGCATATCTCGATCGGACTTACGGGGAAGGCGACACAGAGCACAAGGGTCGTGACAGCCACGCTAGCTCAACAAGAAGTCAGACGCACGTCTGTGTGGGGTGTTCCAATAAATAGGTACCAGTCAGCGCATTTGTCTCAACAATGAGTCGTATCACGCGAATTAATACGAAGTTGGAGAACTTGCCGCTCGCCCTTCTTAGCTGTGCAAAAGGATCTCGGTCAATTTACCAGAGGATACAATAGGGTGACCCAGTACCAGCAGCGTCATTGCCACGGCAATCAGAATGTCCGCGATGGCACTCGGTATAGACCATAACTAACACGACAATGTATGATGTGGCACGGCCGCTTGGACCAAATACGAGTGTGCGTACATATATACCGGGCTTGGATACCACATACTTCCCAGACATCAGCGCCTGAATGCTACGTAAGATAAGACGTTTCGATAAAAATGTGCATAGTACTGACTGTGATGCTCAGCCATATCTCTGCGACTGCCTGGATCACCGCATTCTGTGCTCAGGAAAACATCAGGAGCCTGAAGAATGCGGGGAGGGTTAGGAATACATACAACAGCAATAATCCAACAGATCCACGACCGTCTGTTCATTAGCACCCAAATTCGATAACAGAAATATCCTTGCACGGCGAGCGAAGAAACCGCAGTCATGATGGGATCGTTTATGGGAGTAAAATGGGAATTCCCGAGGCGCTCCACGTTGCCGAATCCAGTAACAAACCAATAGTAGATGTTCGCCCCAGTCAGCGCAGTTTGAACGGTCTCCGACACGAAAACGAAGTAAGCTGCTCAGAGAACACCTTGACGTCACAGAAGTTCCGAATAAAGTTGAAGACGAACCTAGAAATTTGAGAGATCGTGGGTCTTTTGGAAAATTGTAACTATATACGTCTGAAGGTGGGTGAGTGGGACCAGCTGAGGTTTCGAGGAAGAGGCCGCGTACAAATCTGGACGCAGAGAGCACCGTAGAGTGTCCAGTTAAATAGACAACCGAAGAGCTACATTGATTGTTGTGGATATGAGTTGTGCGGAAAACAGAACGAAGGCAAGCGCACTAGAGGAGCAGCTCTGCGAAATGATCAGGAGACAATGAAGTAAACAGTTACTGTACCATCACCGAACTTACAATTTGGTGACTTCCGGGGAAGCGGTTGGCGACTGAGATGATTCTGCCATTGGTATTGTAGATATCGAGAAGTGGACGGGGAAGAGCGTGACAGAGCAGTGGGGACAGGGTTCGCGGGACACAGGCAAGGCTTTATAATCCGATTTTTTCTGACGGATTATGAGTGCGAATGAGACCAGGCGCAAATGTGGCTGAGATGTGATCAAAAGATTGGCGCAGACATCGCTCCCATGCCAATCACCAGCGATGAGAGTGACTCATCATGAGACGGATGTGGACATGGATGTGGACTAAAAGCGCGTAGCATCATCGCGGTTTGATACGACCTGCAGGTCCGATGACCAGCACATGACTAGTAGAGCACTGAGAAAAGTGAATGAGCTCGCGCTTGATACGAGGTTTCAGGTAGATCAGTCTAAGGACTAACCACCTCTATCATACTTTGTAACCCCGGCCTTCGTTGGCGGCGGTACTGTGACACGCCCACTTGGGACGACTGCTCCCTAATGGGGACGGTTCCCGGAAACAGTGGCTGAGTCACCTGAGTGGCTGGTCCGGCAGGTCCGATTTCCCGATTTGAAGGAAGCTCAGGGCTCTCAGCCTCTCAGGGGGTTGAGTGCCGCTCACCCCCCGTGTTCTCCGGCGTGCTGCACTCTCTCGCGCGCTTATATACTCTAACACAGTTTGCAGATGTAGACGTCGCAACGAAGCTTCGTGAGGTGCAACGACGTGCGCGATTTCTCGCGTGGCAGATCTTCGTCGGGCCCAAGCGGGACATCTCTCGCATTACTGGGGATGCTGCACTCGCACGCGGGCTTAGAGGATTTAGAGGGACACGTTCCCTAACAGGATAGACGTCTGTACGAAGTTTGGAACCGTGCAGAGGCCTGCGCGACCGGTTTAAACCCCTCACACCTCCCTGAACTCAAGAGATACATCTCATTGATTACATAAAGGAGACCAGGAGCCCCTAAGTAACAATCATAGTCCAATAAGGGCTGGAGTCTGGAACGCAACTGCCAGAAGCTTCCCGCATTTTAATTGAACACACCGCTATGGCCACCAACAGACTCTGGCGTACTCTGTCTGCCTTCAACCCCTCCGAATATGGGCACCCGTATCTTCGAGAAACGCACAGAGCCAAGTCACGCCGAGGCTTTCTCTCACATCATGGAACATCGACGCCTTCTCCTCGCGGGTCATCTCATGCGCCAAACTCATTCGACCATATCTTAGAGGGACCGAAATCTCCTGATGTCATTCCCCCCCCAGAAGTCACGCCCGACGTCCGCGCCTCTCTCCTAGACGATGCGAGAGTGCGTGCTGCCTTCCTGGCGACTGACGCCGAGGACCAGACGTCGTTTGAGAGAGTACCCTTTGCGACCATGACGTTCCTGTCCACCGCGCGTTCTGCCTCCAGCCTGGATTCGCAGAAGGAAGGCGATGGGATTGAGGGAGGGGAAAAGCTCATGTTCTGGCGCATCTCCCGCGTGACACTCCCGAGCAAGTACGGGAGGGATGTGCTTTGTGTGGACATCGTCCCCTCAACCTCACCGGGCACATTTTTCCGTCTCATCAACGTGCACATCGATTCACTCAGAGATACGCTACACTACCGCGCCCAGCAGATGAAGATACTGTCCGACGTCCTGCGCGAGCTGGGATGCGGTGGCGGGATCATTGCGGGCGACTTCAATGCCATCAGCCCCGAGGATGATGGGCTCGTCGACAAAAGCGAACTGAAGTTTCTCCCTCATCTCTACAGGCCGTGAGTATACTCTAGGCCATCGATCATTCTAACTTACCCCGTGTGCTCTCGCTATTACTTCGTTCACCCCATTGTGATCTGAGTCGGTCGTGATTGCGTTATGGCTCTTCTGTTTCCACGTATACTCTTGGGCTTTAACTCCAAGTCGAAATGGAGGCACGAGAACTTTGGCAGCCAGCATCTTCCTGAGTTGACGTCGAGATACTTTGTGTATGGTCTTCAAGAGGTGAGAATTCGTCTGCCATTCAGGTGACACTGGCATCTCCCGATCGAGTACCAGTCCCCTAATGAACTTTAACAAACACACGTTTGCCTGCACTGTGTCTTTCTCGAGCTCGAGTTGATGCACTGTTTTCTTTCTTTCTTTCTTTCTTTCTTTCTTCCTACCTTCTGTCTGACTGAATATATTATAGTTGATGTGCCAGTAAATATATTAGGCAGCGAATGAAGATGTAGCGAAGATGATTATTGTAGAGCACGCGCACTGGCAAAGAAACAACGGACTGATGATTAAAATTCCTATGGAAGGAGGGCTTTATAGCTAAAGGAATAGGAACTGTATAGTACGATGTTTTATGCTCTGCATCCGCAGAGTGATGCGATGACGAATCCGTGGATGTGGGTACGACCAGGAGGGGATACAGGAAGGTCGGCCGACTCGGCCGAGCGAGCGAAGTAACGAACCAAGGCGAAACACAAAGAGCAGCGCGTGGGTTTGCATCACGCACGCATGGAATGGAATGACAAGTACGAACTGCAATCGGATCTCGCAAAGATAACACAGTGGTATATTCCGACAAATATAACTCCACAAAGACCAACTAAAAGTAAGTACCGAGGCAAAATAAACCAGGAGAAAGAAACGCGCCAGTGGGTGACTTCCCATAAGCCTACATCCTACATTTTTGTATCCTACATGTATTCGGAATTATTTAGGATCTGCCTAGGTTGGGATAGGATTGGGTGCTAGCCATAAGACCCTCAAACCAAAGTATCTCGGAGTGTCGCATGTCGCGCACCTAGATTAGTCCTAGACCGAGGTGTCTTGGCTGGTACGTAGGCCCACGTTGCTTGGTAGTGGCGTGATCGATCCGCATTCCTGCAGAACCGAGCCGTTCAGGAACGTTAGTCATTTGATACTAGCAGCAGTAACGGGAAATCATGCTTACTGGAGAACAGGATGTGTTGGTATCGCCGCCCTTGCCCCCATCTACCTCCACCGCCTGGGAATTGGTGCGGAGCTGGAACGTGACATCTGTGGGTGTTTGAAACTGTGGCCCAGGCACAGCGCGAACCCCGTCGGTGACAACGATGAATGCGCTATCGCCATGTCCGGGTGGTTTGTGTTCACGGAAGTAGATCCGATTGTTGAGGCTCACTAAGAGCGTGTTGGAGTACCTTACACATCTGTCAGCGCTTTGGCCCGCACGTGGTGTATAATGTATCACTCACAGTTTCCCAAGAATAAAGGCTCTTTGTCCACATTAGCTGGAAAGTTGCACAGCGACGGGTCAACAAAACGTACGTGTATACGTAGTATAGCTCATTCTGTGGTCGAGGTGATTGAGTAAAAATATGGATCGTGGCATATATCGATCGGACTTACGGGAAAGGCGACATAGAGCACAAGGGTCGTGACAGCCACGCTAGCTCAACAAGAAGTCAGACGCACGTCTGTGTGGGGTGTTCCAAGAGATAGGTACCAGTAAGTGTATTTGTCTCAACGGTAAGTCGTATCACGCGAATTAACACGAAGTTGGAGAACTTGCCGCTTGCCCTTCTTAGCTGTGCAAAAGGATCTCGGTCAACGTAGCAAACGATACAATAGGGTGATCCCGTACCAGCAGCGTCATTGCCACGGCAATCAGAATGTCCGCGATGGCACTCGATATAGACCATAACTAACACGACCATGTATGATGTGATACGGCCAAAAACGAGTGTGCGTACATATACACCGGTCTTGGTTACCACATACCTCTCAACTATCAGCGACTAAATCCTGCGTAAGATAAGACGTTTCGATAAAAATGTGCAGGCACTGACTGAGCTGCCCAGCCACATCTCTGCGCCTGCCTGGATCACCGCATTCTGTGCTCAGGAAAACATCAGGAGCCTGAAGAATGCGGGGAGGGTTAGGAATACATACAACACCGATGATCCAACAGATCCACGACCGTCTGTTCATTAGCACCCAAATTCGATAACAGAAATATCCTTGCACGGCGAGCGAAGAAACCGCGGACATGATGGGAGCGTCTACTGGGGTAAAATGGGAATTCCCGAGGCGCTCCACGTTGCCGAATCCAGTAACAAACCAATAGTAGAGGTCCGCCCCAGTCAGCGCAGTTTGAACAGTCTCCAACACGAAAATGAAGTAAGCTGCTCAGAGAACACGTTGACATCACCGAACTTTCGAATAACGTTGAAGACGAACCTAGAAATTTTAGAGATCGTGGGTCTTTTGGGAAATTGTAACTATATACGTCTGAAGGTGGGTGAGTGGGACCAGCTGAGGTTTCGAGGAAGAGGCCGCGTACAAATCTGGACGCAGAGAGCACCGTAGAGTGTCCAGTTTAATAGACAACCGAAGAGCTACATTGATTGTTGTGGATATGAGTTGTGCGGAAAACAGAACGAAGGCAAGCGCACTAGAGGAGCAGCTCTGCGAAATGATCAGGAGACAATGAAGTAAACAGTTACTGTACCATCACCGAACTTACAATTTGGTGACTTCCGGGGAAGCGGTTGGCGACTGAGATGATTCTGCCATTGGTGTTGTAGATATCGAGAAGTGGACGGGGAAGAGCGTGACGGAGCTGTGGGGACAGCGGGGTTCGCAGGACACAGGCAAGGCTTTATAATCCGATTTTTTTCTGACGGATTATTAGCGCGAATGAGACCAGGCGCAAATGTGGCTGAGATGTGATCAAAAGATTGGCGCAGACATCGCTCCTAGCCCAATCACCAGCGATGAGAGTCGGAGCCGGACTAGTGATGGGAAAGTTCGAGCCGTTTCAGATTTGTGTCCCTTTTTGCCAAACCCCAAATTGGACTATGGGTTCAGTTTATGATATGTTTTGGTCTATCCAAACCTCTGAACAGAATGAACCCCTGAACAGACCCTCAGTCCAGCTTGAGGCTGAGAAAAAAGAGCAAAAACCCGAACTTTCCCTTCACTAGATCATGAGACGGATGTGGACAAGGATATGGGCGCGTAGCATCATTTCAGAATCGACGTCTGTCCTATCACTGGCCGCGTGTGCGCCTGCTCCGTAAAGAAACACCGCCATTGTCGTGACAGCATCATCGCGTCGCATCAGGTAATGATTCGGGTTTGACTCAGACACGACCCGCAAGTCCAACGACCAGCACACGACTTGTAGAGCACTGAGAAAAGTAAATGGGCACGCGCTTGATACGAGGTTTCAGGTAGAGGTAGATCAGTCTAAGGACTAACCACCTCTATCATACTTTGTACTCCAGTCTCCAGCCAGGCTTCGTTGGCGGCGGTACTGTGACACGCCCACTTGGGACGACTGCTCCCTAATGGGGATGGTTGCCGGCCCCTTGCTGGCAACAGTGGCTGAGTGGCTGGTCCGGCAGGTCCGATTTCCCGATTTGGAAGCAAGCTCAGGGGCTCTCAGTGGGGCGTGTTCTCCGGCGTGCTGCACTCTCGCGCGCGCTTAGATACTCTAACACAGCTTGCAGATATAGATCTCGCAAAGAAGTTTCGTGAGGTGCAACGACGTGCCAGTGCGCGATATCTCGCTCGGCAGATCTCCGTCGCGCCCAAGCGGGTCATCTCTCGCATTACTGGGGGTGCTGTACTCGCACGCGGGCTTAGAGGATTTAGAGGGGCACGTTCCGTAACCGGTTGGACATCTGTACGAAGTTTAGAACCGTGCAGAGGCCTGCGCGACCGGTTTAAACCCCTCACACCTCCCTGAACTCAAGAGAGACACCTCGTTGATTACAAAAAAGGAGACCAACAAACGGGAGAACCAACCCCTAAGTAACTAGTCCAATATATGCCATGCCAGGGCTAGTGGGGGATCAGTCCAGAAGCTTCCCGCTTTTTAATTGAACACACCGCCATGGCCACCAACAGACTCTGGCGTACTCTGTCTGCCTTCAACCCCTCCACCCGAATGTGGGCACCCATATCTTCGAGAAACGCACAGAGCCAACTCACGCCGACGCTTTCTCTCACATCATGGAACATCGACGCATTCTCCTCCCGGGCCATCTCACGCGCCAAACTCATCCTCGACCATATCTTACAGGGACCGAAATCTCCTGATATTATTTTTCTCCAAGAAGTTACGCCCGACGTCCGCGCCTCTCTCCTGGACGATGCGAGAGTGCGTGCTGCCTTCCTGGCGACTGACGCCGAGGACCAGACGTCGTTTGAGAGAGTACCCTTTGCGACCATGACGTTCCTGTCCGGCGCGCGTTTTGCCTCCAGCCTGGATTCGCAGAAGGAAGGCGATGGGATTGAGGGAGGGGAAAAGCTCATGTTCGGGCGCATCTCCCGCGTGGAACTCCCGAGCAAGTACGGGAGGGATGCGCTTTGTGTGGACATCGTCCCCCCAACCTCGCCGGGCACATTCTTCCGCCTTATCAACGTGCACCTCGATTCACTTGGAGATACGCTACACTACCGCGCCCAGCAGATGAAGATACTGGCTGACGTCCTGCGCGAGCCGGGATGCGGTGGCGGGATCATTGCAGGCGACTTCAACGCCATCAGCCCTGAGGATGATGGGCTCGTCGACAAAAACAAACTGGTAGATGCGTGGGTCGCTTTGCATGGGAGGGCGGCAAACCCTGATGGAGCTACGTGGGGTGTTGGCGTCTCGCGGCGGGACGGACTGGGGCCGGGCAGGTTGGACAAGGTTGCAACGATGGGCTTGAAGGCTCAGGCTAAGGAAATGAAAGTCCTGCGCCCCGGTCCTATTGAAGTGCCCAGGCCGGGCGAGAATCCTCTCGAGATCCCTTGGAGTGACCATTGCGGGCTGAGGTGTATCTTTACCATCTGAAAATTGTCAAGCAGGTTTTGGCCGGCACTGTCGACGAGGAGTAGCATGACAGGTATACAGGGGCAGCTGGGACAGATAGAAGTGAACCTATCAAAATATTCACAGCTAGTGCATGACTTGGAAAGGATATCGCACACCAGGCGATGTGGGGATTTGGAATCAGAGTGAGAATGAAACGGCTCGTGGGACACCAGAAATGTGCCTTGTCACTCACGATCATGGCATCCAATGCTATAATTGAAGCCGAAAAGCCTGTGATGTGACTACTAGTACTTTGCTCGCTCATCGCTACGGAATACTCTAGGCCATCGATCATTCTAACTTACCCTGTGTGCTCTCGCTATTACTTCGTCCACCCCATTGTGATCTGCCAGTGAGTCGATCGTGATTGCGTTATGGCTCTTCTGTTTCCACGTATACTAATCAACACTCTTGGGCTTTAACTCCAAGTCGAAATGGAGGCACGAGAACTTTGACAGCCAGCATCGTCCTGAGTTGACGTCGAGATACTGTATGTATGATCTTCAAGAGGTGAGAATTCATCTGCCATTCAGGTGACACTGGCATCTCCCGATCGAGTACCAGTCCCCTAACGAACTTTACCAACACACGTTTGCCCTGCGTTTGCCTGCACGGTGCCTTTCTCGGGCTCGAGTTGATGCACTGTTTTCTTTCTTCCTACCGTCTGTCTAAATGAATATTTAGGCAGCGAATAAAGCGAATGAAGATGTGCGGGAACTGGAGCGATATCGGCACAAGCGAAGATGATTATTGTAGAGCGTGCGCACTGGCAAAGAAACAACAAACTGATAATTAAGCTTCCTATGGAAGACAGAGGGCTTTATAGCTAAAGAAATAGGAACTGTATCGTACGAAGTTTTATGCTCTGCATCCGCAAAGTGATGCGATAACGAATCCGTGGACGTGGGTACGACCAGGAGGGGATACAGGAAGATCGGCCGACTCGGCCGAGCGAGTGCGAAGTAACGAACCAAGACGAAACACAAAGAGCAGCGCGTGGGTTTGCACCACGCACGCATGGAATGGAATGACAAGTACGAACTGCAATCGGATCTCGCAAAGATAACACAATGGTATAATCCGACAAATATAACTCCACGAAGACCAACTAAGATAAGTACCGTGGAAAAATAAACCAGGAGAGAGACACGCGCCAGTGGGTGACTTCCCATAAGCCTACATCCTACTTTTTCGTATCCTACATGTATTCGGAGTTATTTAGGATCTGCCTAGGCTGGGCTAGGATTGGGTGCTAACCATAAGACCCTCATATCTCGCAGTGTCGCATGCCGCGCATCTAGACTAGTCCTAGACCGAGGTGTCTTGGCTGGTACGTAGGCCCACGTCGCTTGGTGGTGGCGTGATCGATCTGCATTCCTGCAGAGCCGAGCCGTTCAGGAACGTTAGTCACATGATACTAGCAGCGGTAACGGGAAATTATGCTTACTAGAGAACAGGTTGTGTTGGTATCGCCGCCTTGGCCCTTATCTACCCCCACCACCTGGGAAATGGTGCGGAGCTGGAAAGTGACATCTGTGGGTGTTTGAAACTGTGGCCCAGGCACAGCGCGAACCCCGTCGGTGACAACGAAGAATGCGCTATCGCCATGTCCGGGTGGTTTGTGTTCACGGAAGTAGATCCGATTGTTGAGGCTCACTAAGAGCGTGTTGGAGTACCTGACACATCTGTCAGTGCTTTGGCCCGCACGTGGTGTATAATGTATCACTCACAGTTTCCCAAGAATAAGGGCTCTTTTTCACATTAGCTGGAAAGTTGCACAGGGACGGGTCAACAAAACGTACGTGTACATGTAGTATAGCTCATTCTGTGGACGAGGCAATTGAGTAAATAGATGGGTCGTGGCATATCTCGATCGGACTTACGGGGAAGGCGACATAGAGCACGAGGGTCGTGACAGCAGCGCTAGCTCAACAAGAAGTCAGACGCACGTCTGTGTGAGGTGTTCCAATAAATAGGTACCAGTAAGTGTATTTGTCTCAACAGTGAGTCGTATCACGCGGATCAATACGAAGTTGGAGAACTTGCTGCTCGCCCTTCTTAACTGTGCAAAAGCACCTCGGTCAATGTAGCAAAGGATCCAATAGGGTGATCCCGTACCAGCAGCGTCATTGCCACGGCAATCAGAATGTCCGCGATGACACTCGGTATAGACCATAACTAACACGACAATGCATGATGTGATACGGCCGCTTGAACCAAAAACGAGTGTGCGCACACATATACCGGGCTTGGATATCACATACTTCCCAGACATCAGCGCCTGAATGCCGCGTAAGATAAGACGCTTCGACAAAAATGTGCATAGTACTGACTGGGATGCTCAGCCATATCTCTGCGGCTGCCTGGATCACCGCATTCTGAGCTCAGGAAAACATCAGGAGCCCGAAGAATGCGGGGAGGGTTAGGAATACATACAACACCGATGATCCAACATATCCATGACCGTCTGTTCATTAGTACCCAGATTCGATAACAAAAATATCCTTGCGCGACGAGCGAAGAAACCGCGGTCATGATAGGAGCGTCTATTGGGGTAAAATGGGAATTCCCGAGGCGCTCCACGTTGCCGAATCCAGTAACAAACCAATAGCAGATATCGGCTCCAGTCAGCGCAGTTTGAACGGTCTCCAACACGAAAACGAAGTAAGCTACTCAGAGAATACGTTGACATCACAGAACTTCCGAATAACGTTGAAGACGAACCTAGAAATTTGAGAGATCGTGGGTCTTCTGAAAAATTGTAACTATATACGTCTGAAGGTGGGTGAGTGGGACTAGCTGAGGTTCCGAGGGAGAGGCGTCGTACAAATCTGGACGCAGAGAGCACCATAGAGCGCCCAGTTAAGTAGACAGCCGAAGAGCTACACAGATTGGTGAGGATATGAGTTGTGTGGAAAACAGAACGAAGCCAAGCGCACTAGAGGAGCAGCTCTGCGAAATGATCAGGACAACGAAGTCAACCGTTACTGCAGCATCACCGAACTTACACTTTGGTGACTTCCGGGGGAGCGGTTGGCGACTGAGATGATTCTGCCATTGGCATTGTAGATGTCGAGAAGTGGACGGGGAAGAGCGTGACGAGCAGTGGGGACAGCGGGGTTCGCGGGACACAGGCAAGGCTTTATTATCGGACGGACTATGAATGCCAATGAAACCAGGCGCAAATGTGGGCCTGTGGCTGAGATGTTATCAAAACATTGGCGTAGACGTTGCCCCCATGTCAATCACCGACGATGAGACGGATGTGGATAAGGATACGGACTAAAAGCGCGTAGCGTCTTCCCAGAATCGATTTCTGTCCTACTGGCCCCGTGTGTGCCTGCTCCGTAAAGAAACACCGCCATTGTCGTGACAGCATCGCCACGTCACATCAGGTATGAGGCACGACCTGCAGGTCCGATGACCAACAAGTGTCTGGTAGCGCGCTGAGAGAAGCGGACAAGGAAGCGAATGCTACGTGCTTGATACGAGGTTCCATGTAGATCTGTCTAGGCACTAACCGCCTCTACCATACTGCCTTCGTAGGCGGCGGTATGCCATGATGAACCGAATGCGAATTAGAGTTCGAGAGGTCCGCGCCGCCACCAGCATACGCCACTAGTTTCATGAGTTTCATGAGTTTCATGACTGTACTAAAAGTCAGCGTGACCGGCAACGTCGCATATCCTACCGCGTTCGGTAGCAGCGGCGTCTTGGTGCGAGCCACGGTAAAGGATGAGGCCTCGATGAGGTGTGGCCGTTGACCATGTTTACATTACCTTCTCACAGCGCCGATATTCGTTCTTCGTAGACGTCAACAGAGATTGGTGGCTGCTAGAGTACCACCTCGCGTTGCACCAGAGGTAGCAATATGTGGGCTGAGAGTTTGCTTTTCCCGGGCGAAGCCAACCTCTGATGACATGGGGAGTGCCCAGATAACTCTGGATGGGAGTTTTCAAAATTCTGGACGGAGCGTTGGTTAAGAACGAAAAAAAAAACTACATGAATTGGAAGATGATATGTCCCTCCGCAGCTGACTCAGACAATGCCAAGTCTTTTTCACGACTTTTCAAGTCTCCGCCGAGATGAGACAGCCCACACTGGACGCGCTGATTAGTACGACTTCCTCTGCCGCCGATGGACTCACCAGTTTCACTCTCCACTAATCTACTCAAGTCTTGAAAGTGAACCTTTACGGGGTGGCCAGCACCATCCCGCTCATCAACGAACGCGCTGAACACGGCAGACGCAGACTTGAGCCTGTTTTCGTCGCTGCCATGCAGCAGCACGATCTCCCGCAGCTCGGGGAGCAGCAGCTGAGCCGTGTGATCTGGCCGCAGCGCGCGCTCGACGTCGACGGCGAGCGCGACGTGCACCCGCAGCGTGCCGACGCTGCCGAACGGCGCCAAGAACCCGCGCCACTCCTCCGGCAGCGCGCCGCCCCGATGGAACCCGAGCACGAGTTCCTCGACCGGCAGGAGTGTCGCGGATAGCCCGCTGCAGAGCTGGGCCGTCGCGGCGACTTGGAAGTCGAGACGTGCGCAGGACACGCTGAGGAATACGTCTGGCGACGACGATGCGGTCGAGTGCGGCGCGGACACGGTGATGTGCACGGAGCCCTCGGCGAAGTCGATGCGGGCACGGGTGGGCCGGAGGGACTCGAGTTCGCGGACGAACTCGCAGGTGCGTGGGACGTCCAGAGTGAGTTGGTTGAACAGGGCGATATCGACGTCCTCTATGCGAGGCGACCGTATTCGTGAGAGCAGAGCCTCGATGTATGCGGAGACGCCTCGGTAGATTAGCTGTGTGAGCCCGGGTAGCTCTATGCGCGCCACTTGGCCCCGAGGAAGAACACGTTCGCCCCTGAAACCTGGGCGAGGAACCGTGGAGAGGAAACTTATGGATAGTACCTGAAGGAAGGGCATGGCCCTTATTTGGGTGACGAGACTGTCAGGTGAGAAATATGCAGAGCTCGTGACGCGTTCGAGGACGAGAGACACAAGAGACGTCGCAGACGTTAATAATGGTTGCGACGGTGACAAAGCTGCACCAGTGAGTATCAGATGACGTAGCTGAGGGGCACCGCCGCCCTCGAGGAATCGCTTTGGAAGAACGATCTCTGAGGTCTGAGAGTGAAGGCTGAGAGTCTCGAGTCTTGGGGCTGCCTCGGTCATAGCCGTGGTCAGGTTAGCAAGCGTCGATCCTGGAGCGCTGAGTACAATCTCGCTAACCCGCGGTAAATGTTGTGAAGCAAGGAGTAGCCCCAACTCGTCCTCTGCGGTCCACTTCTTGAGAATGTGGGGACCATAGTCCAGGACGAGCGGAAATGGGGGCGAATGGCGAATCATGTCCTCCACCGGCGTCCCGAACGTGCAGCGAAGGTGGGCCCGCACTGAAGGTTTACTCAGATGGACGACGCAAACACGAGTCGTCGCCATCTTCGGCCTATATGAACGAGAGTGTACCACCACCCTTGCGAACCCGGCCTATTCCCCGTCTTGACTGATCGGTACTGATCAAATATTTCAAGAAGGACTTCGTCGGGGAGGGTATTTATCCCCATCGATCATTCTAACTTCTTACCCTGCGTGCTCTCGCTATTACTTCGTCCACCCCATTGTGATCTGAGTCGATCGTGATTGCGTTATGGCTCTTCTGTTTCCACGTATACTAATCAACACTCTTGGGCTTTAACTCCAAGTCGAAATGGAGGCACGAGAACTTTGACAGCCAGCATCGTCCTGCGTTGACGTCGAGATACTGTATGTATGGTCTTCAAGAGGTGATAATTCGTCTGCCATTCAGGTGACACTGGCATCTCCCGATCGAGTACCAGTCCCCTAACGAACTTTACCAAACACACGTTTGCCCTGCGTTTGCCTGCACGGTGCCTTTCTCGGACTCGAGTTTATGTACTGTTTTCTTTCTTCCTACCGTCTGTCTGTCTGAATATTATATATATATTAGGCAGCGAATAAAGCGAATGAAGATGTGCGCGAGCCGGGGCGATATCGGCACAAGCGAAGATGATTATTGTAGAGCGTGCGCACTGGCAAAGAAACAATGGACTGATGATTAAAATTCCTATGGAAGACAGAGGGCTTTATAGCTAAAGAAATAGGAACTGTATAGTACAAAGTTTTATGCTCTCCATCCGCAAAGTGATGCGATAACGAATCCGTGGACGTGGGTACGACCAGGAGGGGATACAGGAAGGTCGGCCGACTCGGCCGAGCGAGTGCGAAGTAACGAACCAAGGCGAAACACAAAGAGCAGCGCGTGGGTTTGCACCACGCACGCATGGGATGGAATGACAAGTACGAACTGCAATCGGATCTCGCAAAGATAACAAACACAATGGTATATTCCGACAAATATAACACCACAAAGACCAACTAAGATAAGTACCGAGACAAAATAAACCAGGAGAGAGAAACGCGCCAGTGGGTGATTTCCCATAAGCCTACATTTTCGTATCCTACATGTATTCGGAGTTATTTAGGATCTGCCTAGGTTAGGATAGGATTGGGTGCTAACCATAAGACCCTCAAACCAGAGTATCTCGGAGTGTCGCATGCCGCGCACCTAGACTAGTCCTAGACCGAGGTGTCTTGGCCGGTACGTAGGCCCACGTTGCTTGGTAGTGGCGTGATAGATCCGCATTCCTGCAGAACCGAGCCGTTCAGGGACGTTAGTCATTTGATACTAGCAGCGGTAACGGGAAGTTATGCTTACTGGAGAACAAGTTGTGTTGGTATCGCCACCTTTGCCCTTATCTACCTCCACCACCTGGGAATTGGTGCGGAGCTGGAAAATGATATCTGTGGGCGTTTGAAACTGTGGCCCAGGCACAGCGCGAACCCCGTCGGTGACAACGAAGAATGCGCTATCGCCATGTCCGGGTGGTTTGTGTTCACGGAAGTAGATCCGATTGTTGAGGCTCACTAAGAGCGTGTTGGAGTACCTGACACATCTGTCAGTGCTTTGGCCCGCACGTGGTGTATAATGTATCACTCACAGTTTCCCAAGAATAAAGGCTCTTTGTTCACATAAGCTGGAAAGTTGCACAGCGACGGGTCAACAAAGCGTACGTGTATACGTAGTATAGCTCATTCTGTGGTCGAGGTGATTGAGTAAAAATATGGATCGTGGCATATCTCGATCGGACTTACGGGGAAGGCGACATAGAGCACAAGGGTCGTGACAGCCACGCTAGCTCAACAAGAAGTCAGACGCACGTCTGTGTGGGGTGTTCCAATGAATAGGTACCAGTAAGTGTATTTGTCTCAACGGTAAGTCGTATCACGCGAATTAACACGAAGTTGGAGAACTTGCCGCTCGCCCTTCTTAGCTGTGCAAAAGGATCTCGGTCAATGTAGCAAACGATACAATAGGGTGATCCCGTACCAGCAGCGTCATTGCCACGGCAATCAGAATGTCCGCGATGGCACTCGATATAGACCATAACTAACACGACCATGTACGATGTGATACGGCCGTCGCTTGGACCAAAAACGAGTGTGCGTACATATAAACCGGTCTTGGTTACCACAAACTTCTGAACCATCAGCGACTAAATACTGCGTAAGATAAGACGTTTCGATAAAAATGTGCATAGCACTGACTGTGATGCTCAGCCACATCTCTGCGCCTGCCTGGATCACCGCATTCTGTGCTCAGGAAAACATCAGGAGCCTGAAGAATGCGGGGAGGGTTAGGAATACATACAACACCGACGACCCAACATATCCACGACCGTCTGTTCATTAGCACCCAAATTCGATAACAGAAATATCCTTGCACGGCGAGCGAAGAAACCCCGGTCATGATGGGAACGTCTACTGGGGTAAAATGGGAATTCCCGAGGCGCTCCACGTTGCCGAAACCAGTAACAAACCAATAGTAGAGGTCCGCCCCAGTCAGCGCAGTTTGAACAGTCTCCAACACGAAAATGAAGTAAGCTGCTCAGAGAACACGTTGACATCACCGAACTTTCGAATAACGTTGAAGACGAACCTAGCAATTTTAGAGATCGTGGGTCTTTTGGGAAATTGTAACTATATACGTCTGAAGGTGGGTGAGTGGGACCAGCTGAGGTTTCGAGGGAGAGGCCGCGTACAAATCTGGACGCAGAGAGTACCGTAGAGTGTCCAGTTAAATAGACAACCGAAGAGCTACATTGATTGTTGTGGATATCAGTTGTGTGGAAAACAGAACGAAGCCAAGCGCACTAGAGGAGCAGCTCTGCGAAATGATCAGGTCTCAGACAATGAAGTAAATCGTTATTGCAGCATCACCGAACTTACACTTTGGTGACTTCCGGGGAAGCGACTGGCGACTGAGATGATTCTGCCATTGGTGTTGTAGATGTCGGGAAGTGGACGGGGAAGAGCGTGACGGAGCAGTGGAGACAGCGGGGTTCGCGGGACACAGGCAAAGCTTTATAGCCCGACTTTTCGGACGCATTACAGTATGAGTGCCAATGAGACCAGGCGCAAATGTGGGCCCGTGGCTGAGATGTCATCAAAACATTGGCGCAGACATTGCCCCCGTGCCAATCACCGGCGGTGACACGGAGATGGACAAGGATATGGACTACAAGCGCGTAGCGTCTTCCCAGAATCGATGTCTGTCCGCCTGCTCCGTAAAGAAACACCGCCATTGTCGTGACAGCATCATCACGTCGCATCAGGTATGAGACACGACCTGCAGGTCCGATGACCAACAAATGACTAGTGGCGCGGCGCTGAGAAAAGCGAAAGCTACGTGCCTGATACGAGGATCCATGTAGATCAGTCTTTAAGGCACTAACCGCCTCTATCATACCGCCTTCGTAGGCGGATGTATGCCATGATGAACCGAATGCGAATTAGAGATCGAGAGTTCCGAGTCCGCGCCGCCGCCAGCATACAGTACGCCACTACTACTACTGTAGCTTCATGAGTTTCATGACTGTAAGCCAGTGTGACCACCGGACCGGTAACGTCGCGCGCTCTATTTCATTGCAAAAAAAAAAAAAGAAATCCTACCGCGTTCGGTAGCAGCGGCGTCTTGGTGCGAGCCACCGAGGTAAAGGATGAGGCTTCGATGAGGTTTGGCCGTTGACTCGTGTTTACCTCGCGTTGCAGCAAAGGTAACAATGAAACCAATATGTGGGCTAAGAATTTGCTGTTCTCGGGCGCAGCTAACCTCTGATGAAGTGCCCAGATAGTTTTGGATGGGAATTTTCAAAATTCTGGATGGAGGGTTGGTTAAGAACGAAAAAAAACTAATGATATGTCCCTCCGCAGCTGACTCAGCTGACTCAGACAATGCAAGTATCAAGTATCTTTTTCACTACTCAAGTCTTCGCCGAGATGAGACAGCCCTCACTGGACGCGCTGATCAGTACAACTTCCTCTACTAGCAGCGGCAACGGGAAGTTATGCTTACTGGAGAACAAGTTGTGTTTGTATCGCCGCCCTTGCCCTTATCTACCTCCACCACCTGGGAAATGGTGCGGAGCTGGAAAGTGACATCTGTGGGTGTTTGAAACTGTGGCCCAGGCACAGCGCGAACCCCGTCGGTGACAACGAAGAATGCGCTATCGCCATGTCCGGGTGGTTTGTGTTCACGGAAGTAGATCCGATTGTTGAGGCTCACTAAGAGCGTATTGGAGTACCTTACACATCTGTCAGTGCTTTGGCCCGCACGTGGTGTATAATGTATCACTCACAGTTTCCCAAGAATATCGGCTCTTTGTTCACATTAGCTGGGAAGTTGCACAGCGACGGGCCAACAAAACGTACGTGTATACGTAGTATAGCTCATTCTGTGGTCGAGGTGATTGAGTAAAAATATGGATCGTGGCATATCTCGATCGGACTTACGGGGAAGGCGACATAGAGCACGAGGGTCATGACAGCTACGCTAGCTCAACAAGAAGTCAGGCGCATGTCTGTGTGAGGTGTTCCAATAAATAGGTACCGGTCAGCGCATTTGTCTCAACAGTGAGTCGTATCACGCGAATTAACACGAAGTTGGAGAACTTGCCGCTCGCCCTTCTTAGCTGTGCAAAAGGATCTCGGTCAATGTAGCAAACGATACAATAGGGTGATCCCGTACCAGCAGCGTCATTGCCACGGCAATCAGAATGTCCGCGATGGCACTCGGTATAGACCATAACTAACATGACCACGTATGATGTGGTAAGGCCGCTTGGACCAAAAACAAGTGTGCGTACATATATACCGGTCTTTGATACCACATACTTCTGAGCCATCAGCGCCTGGATGCTGCGTAAGATAAGACGTTTCGACAAAAATGTGCATAGTACTGACTGTGATGCTCAGCCATATCTCTGCGGCTGCCTGGATCACCGTATTCTGTACTCAGGAAAACATCAGGAGCCTGAAGAATGCGGGGAGGGTCAAGAATACATACAACAGCAATAATCCAACATATCCACGTCCGTCTGTTCATTAGCATCCAAATTCGGTAACAAAAATATCCTTGCACGGCGAGCGAAGAAACCGCAGTCATGATGGGATCGTTTATGGGAGTAAAATGGGAATTCCCGAGGCGCTCCACGTTGCCGAAACCAGTAACAAACCAATAGTAGAGGTCCGCCCCAGTCAGCGCAGTTTGAACAGTCTCCAACACGAAAATGAAGTAAGCTGCTCAGAGAACACGTTGACATCACAGAACTTCCGAATAAAGTTGAAGACGAACCTAGAAATTTGAGAGATCGTGGGTCTTCTGGAAAGTTGTAGCTATATACGTCTGAACGAGGGTGAGTAGAATTAGCTGAGGTTTCGAGGAAGAGGCGTCGTACAAATCTGGACGCAGAGAGCACCGTAGAGCGCCCAGTTAAATAGACAGCCGAAGAGCTACATTGATTGTTGTGGATATCAGTTGTGCGGAAAACAGAACGAAGCCAAGCGCACTAGAGGAGCAGCTCTGCGAAATGATCAGGAGACAATGAAGTAAACAGTTACTGTAGCATCACCAAACTTACACTTTGGTGACTTCCGGGGAAGCGGTTGGCGACTGAGATGATTCTGCCATTGGTGTTGTAGATGTCGAGAAGTGGACGGGGAAGAGCGTGACGGAGCAGTGGAGACAGCGGGGTTCGCAGGACACAGGCAAGGCTTTATAACCCGATTTTTCGGACGCATTACAGTATGAGTGCGAACGAGACCAGACGCAAATGTGGGCCTGTGGCTGAGATGTCATCAAAACATTGGCGCAGACATTTCCACCATACCAATCATCGGCGATGACACGGAGATGGACAAGAATATGGACTACAAGCGCGTAGCGTCTTCCCAGAATCGATGTCTGTCCGCCTGCTCCGTAAAGAAACACCGCCATTGTCGTGACAGCATCATCACGTCGCATCAGGTATGAGACACGACCTGCAGGTCCGATGACCAACAAATGACTAGTAGCGCGGCGCTGAGAGAAGCGAATGCTACGTGCCTGATACGAGGATCCATGTAGATCGGTCTAAGAACTAACCGCCTCTGCCATACTGCCTTCGTAGGCGGCTGTATGCCATGATGAACCGAATGCGAATTAGAGATCGAGAGTTCCGAGTCCGCGCCGCCACCAGCATACAGTACGCCACTACTGTAGTTTCATGAGTTTCATGACTGTAAGCCAGCGTGACCACCGGACCGGTAACGTCGCGCGCTCTCATTCGGTGCAAAAAAAATAAAATCCTACCGCGTTCGGTAGCAGCGGCGTCTTGGTGCGAGCCACCGAGGTAAAGGATGAGGCTTTCGATGAGGTGTGGCCGTTGACTCATGTTTACCTCGCGTTGCAGCAAAGGTAGCAATGAAGCCAATATGTGGGCTAAGAATTTGCTTTTCCCGGGCGCAGCTAACCTCTGATGGAGTGCCCAGATAGCTCTGGATGGGAATTTTCAAAATTCTGGATGGAGCGTTGGTTAAGAACGAAAAAAAAACTACGTGATGTCCCTCCTCAGCTGACTCAGACAATGCCAAGTATTCGCCGAGATGAGACAGCCCTCACTGGACGCGCTGATTAGTACAACTTCCTCTGCCGCCGATGGACTCACCAGTTTCACTCTCCACTAATCTACTCAGGTCTTGAGAGTGAACCTTTACCGGGTGGCCAGCACCATCCCGCTCATCAACGAACGTGCTGAACACGGCAGACGCAGACTCGAGCGTGTTTTCGTCGCTGCCATGCAGCAGCACGATCTCCCGCAGCTCGGGGAGCAACGGCTGAGCCGTCGGATCTGGCCGCAGCGCGCGCTCGACGTCGACGGCGAGCGCGACGTGCACCCGCAGCGTGCCGACGCTGCCGAACGGCGCCAAGAACCCGCGCCACAGCCCCGGGTCGACCTCGCCGCGCCACTCCTCCGCCAGCGCGCCGCCCCGATGGAACCCGAGCACGAGCTCCTCGACCGACAGGAGTGTCGCGGACAGCCCGCTGCAGAGCTGGGCCGTCGCGGCGACTTGGAAGTCGAGACGTGCGCAGGACACGCTGAGGAATACGTCTGGCGACGACGATGCGGTCGAGTGCGGCGCGGACACGGTGATGTGCACGGAGCCCTCGGCGAAGTCGATGCGGGCACGGGTGGGCCGGAGGGACTCGAGTTCGCGGACGAACTCGCAGGTGCGTGGGACGTCCAGAGTGAGTTGGTTGAACAGGGCGATATCGACGTCCTCTATGCGAGGCGACCGTATTCGTGAGAGCAGAGCCTCGATGTATGCGGAGACGCCTCGGTAGATTAGCTGTGTGAGCCCGGGTAGCTCTATGCGCGCCACTTGGCCCCGAGGAAGAACACGTTCGCCCCTGAAACCTGGGCGAGGAACCGTGGAGAGGAAACTTATGGATAGTACCTGGAGGAAGGGCATGGCCCTTATTTGGGTGACGAGACTATCAGGTGAGAAATATGCAGAGCTCGTGACGCGTTCGAGGACGAGAGACACAAGAGACGTCGCCGCAGCAGACGCTAATAATGGTTGCGACGGTGACAAAGCTGCACCAGTGAGTATCAGATGACGTAGCTGAGGGGCACCGCCGCCCTCGAGGAATCGCTTTGGAAGAACGATCTCTGAGGTCTGAGAGTGAAGGCTGAGAGTCTCGAGTCTTGGGGCTGCCTCGGTCATAGCCGTGGTCAGGTTAGCAAGCGTCGATCCTGGAGCGCTGAGTACAATCTCGCTAACCCGCGGTAAATGTTGTGAAGCAAGGAGTAGCCCCAACTCGTCCTCTGCGGTCCACTTCTTGAGAATGTGGGGACCATAGTCCAGGACGAGCGGAAATGGGGGCGAATGGCGAATCATGTCCTCCACCGGCGTCCCGAACGTGCAGCGAAGGTGGGCCCGCACTGAAGGTTTACTCAGATGGACGACGCAAACACGAGTCGTCGCCATCTTCGGCCTATATGAACGAGAGTGTACCACCACCCTTGCGAACCCGGCCTATTCCCCGTCTTGACTGATCGGTACTGATCAAATATTTCAAGAAGGACTTCGTCGGGGAGGGTATTTATCCCCATCGATCATTCTAACTTCTTACCCTGCGTGCTCTCGCTATTACTTCGTCCACCCCATTGTGATCTGAGTCGATCGTGATTGCGTTATGGCTCTTCTGTTTCCACGTATACTAATCAACACTCTTGGGCTTTAACTCCAAGTTGAAATGGAGGCACGAGGGGGGGTGGATGGTGCAGTGGTTTTCCACCCCCCCCCACTAAGGAATCCCCTGTGTGAAAAGTCGCACCTTGAGTTCGACCCAGTACGAGGGTGTATTTCCGAGGTGGGAGTTTCCGGGCTCCCTAAATTGGCTATATGAGAATGAGAAACCGGCGGGGCCCCGGCCCTTTAAGACCGGGCCAATTCCCGAAAGGGGAACAATAAGGGACGATAAGAGGGGTAATGGTTCTAAAAATAATGCGAACAGGGGAAAAGAACCCTGTGCAGCACAGCCCCCTCCCCGGACCAGGGTTGGTCACCCATATATGGTTCAGGGACATTAGTCTGGATTAACACAATTACCCAACCCAAACTCCGGGTCTGGCATTGTGGGAAAGATAAGACCAGAGACACCACCCCGGTAGCGGCCCAGGCAAGACAGTAAGCTCAGACAGCGTGGGAATCTGTGCCCAAATGGGCTTAACAAACCACCTGCTGAGTAACGGGAAAGGGAAAACCCCGGACCGTGGCTAGACAGGGCAGTCCCCTGACCTAGGCCCGAACGGACACATCTGCTGTCGGTGCATCCCAGGGAAGATCTGGGTGTATGTGCTTAAGTTGTATCTCGAAGAGGACTAAGGTCCTTGTCATGGACGCGTATTATTTTCCCTATTTTTCTGTATTTTTACGGATTTATAGAGCGAAGATATAAAGGGCCAAAGTACGAGACTTTGTAAAGCACACACTGGGTGGAAACCTTGCTTTTACTGCCAACAAAATTCTAACATATCTGTAACAAAAGGCAATCAAAATTCCTTCATTTTGTATGATACAAAATCCAAGAATGATGAATAAATATTGTCAAGCTAAATTTATATTACAAAATGGAGCTGAAATTATATTTATTGATACCATTTTGTCACATTCCTTGTAGGAAGAAAAAATTGTCATTTTGCTAAGATGTTTCATTTGGAAATAGGCTGGAAAAATGCAAACCAAATAATTTTATCTAAGTGTAAATGACATGACAAAATGCTAGAATATTTTTCCCATCTGCCTAAGTATTGCACATGGAAAGACAATGACAAGCAGTCAAAATTATATTAACACAATTCTAGATGGTAAAATTTTGAATTGACTATAATATGATGTCATCATTTTTTTTAAAGCAATATTTTAAATTTTCACATCATATTTTGTGAAAGAAAACCATAATAAAATCATATATAAAGTGTCACAATTTTTTCTAGATTTTTGAGGGAGTATTTTATCAAACAATATATAATATTTTCCCAAAGTAAAATTTTATATATATATTGGTATTTGTCGACAATTTATTATAACAAAATTGAAATGGTCATTGTTACATCACCTTGCTCTGCAAGGTCCTCTACCATCTCTGAATTACTAAGCAATCTGCAACCGACGACCCCTATTTCCATGTTTTCCTCCTGCATGTCAATTTCACCATATGAATTATCTTTATTGTTTCTTTCTCGCTTGCGATGCGGCACTTGTGCAGTACTATATCATATGTGGGGATTGCTTTTCTGCACACCGTTCACATGATGCATTATGCATAACAGCCTCTCCCATTGCTTCCCAGACAAATTCATTTTCGTTTCCAAATCGGATACAATAATCCCAAAATGGTCATTCCTTTTCCCTTCATTTGCTTTGTGCACTGGTGTTTTCCCATTCTGTTTCCTTTCTTTCTTTTTCTCACACTTCCGTTGCCATATCTGTGCATTAGTGAAATGTTGCTGGTAACTGGTTTCATCCACACGACTTTGAAGACACTTGACATCCCCTTCGCACAGTTCATAAACAATTTCATCTTTCCGTTTTGCTTCCCATATAGGAGTTGTTTGATCGGGTCTATGCTATATAATGACAATCCTTTTTTTCATTCTGGCACAGGAGTCAGCAGTCTCACATCTATGCAATACTGTGTTCATATACTGTGTTCATATTGTCTTGTAGCTCATGTCATCATCCCCAAACATGCAATCTCCATTACATGGTTTAACCATGGATGAGATGGAAGAAACATTACGGCCTGCTACTTTTTTCTCCTGCTCAAAAGCGGACTCATGCAGACATGGAAGATGCGATCTTCCTCTTGCCCACAGAACAGCAACTTATTTTTGAACAGAGAGCATGTACCAAGAGACAGAGATTGGAAACAAACATGATCCCCTCCTCCCACATTACGCCACCATCGCACACCACACTCAATCCCTTCTTCGAAACTGTGTCACCGGACACCCAGCATGCATGTATTACTAAATTTATACACGCCACAGGATGCGACACAACCACCACGTTGACCTGTGCCGTTTGCGCCAGCCTTTTTTCGCTAATGAAGTGCAACCAGTTGAACACTCTCATCTTCAAGAGAGAAAAAAACTTTCACCGATGGCATGTTGCTTGAACGAAATAACAATTCATTGGGTAGATAAGAAAACGGAACACCTTTCGCCAATGTTTGTGGTAGCTGCGTACATGACCTCAGAAGAGACAAGACTCCTGCATTGTCTTTGGCAAACGGACTGTGGATCGGAGACGCCCCCCACTTTTGAACATCTTAACTCTACCTGAACAAATCTTCATTGCGCAATACTTTCCCGCTGCGTACATCGTCAAACTGTCTTTGCCCGTTGACGACCACCTTACTTCCAGGATGCCATCGCCTTTGTCTTGGTCAAGTCATCATTGCCAGCTTTTGGTGTGTGCCCACGCTGAATGCAGACACCTTCACCTCCGTCACGCCTGGCGCAGTGCTTGACTCTCCCGCCGCAAACACAACCCAATTGCTATTTGCAATACCTTCTTTCTCGTATTTCTCCCTGCGTTTTTCTTCTTCGAACAGAACGACCTAGGGAGAGGGTGAGGATTTGGTCCCAATTGACTAGAGTCTTCATGGTACTAATTCTCTTCAGCAGGCTTTGCTATGACCTTGCCTTTGGCGTTTATATGTCGTCCTAAGGCAGCTGCCATCAAAAACCCACACCTTTATGTAAGCAGATGTCTTTTGCACGCTTGTCCTTTACAAAACCCCAGATTGGATAAATAGTCTATACAATTGGAAGGTAAGGTGTCCTTCTATGATTTGTATAAAAAATATTGAAAGAAACAAAAGATTTGACCAACTTCCAGGTGAATGAATGTTTTTGTGTGTGAATTTATTTGCTGCTGGAAGCTTACATAAAGGTGTGGGTTTTTGATGGCGGCTGCCTTATTTGAAGGATCTCATGTGCTCTCTTCGGCCCTATGGCTCCGCCAGTCATGCGACTTAGTAAGTTTGTGCAATGGTTGCTCTTTGTCTTACAACTAACTCTGTTTGGTAGCTTGAGTATGGCTTGCCTTCAACACATTCTACGAGTTCTACCTCTATGGCATTCTTCCTCGGTACACATGTCTACGACCTCCATCACCTTGGCATCTCTACCACTGCTTTCACAACATGGGTTGTGGTCTTGTTTGTATACGTGTTTTCAATCGTGGTTAGTGATAATCACGGGTACGGATAACCCGCATGGGTCACGGGTTGGGTAGTGCCGGGTACGGGTACGGGTAGCCGTCTTCAACCTGAGGCAAACCCATACCCGAACCATGGGTACACGGGTTGGGCTTTTTTTTTTGTTTTGGTCAAATCAGTTTCCATGCCGCAACGAGTAGCACCATGCCCCCATTGCCACATCCTCGGCGGATTCCTCACCATTTCCACATTCTTGCAATTACCACATCCTCGCCATCGCCACACTACCTTCCGCTGCATGCCCCTCAACACTCCCTCAACTCAGAGCTTCCATCGGACCATCGCATTCAAGGAACAATTGTGATCCCTCGCAGTCTCATTCAAGTCGCTGCCTCCATTCCCTTCCCACACCTGAGCACCTCCAGCTCCTTACCCAGCTCTCCACCCTCGGCGAGTCGGCGTTTCCTTCATCATTGGATCCACTGACTCGCCCATTGTCCTTTTTTAGATGCTTGACACAAGTTGGACCTTCTAGGTAGTGGTAGTATTCGCCGCGCATGTATTTAACCCTGGCTTTGTGAATCTTCAGAGCATCCTTCCTCCCTCCTCTCGTGCCGTGAGCCTAAGTGTGCTGCAAACACTAAGTCTATCATGCCTCAACCATCTGTACCCACGATTCCTAGGACTGACACTGATGACATACGAGGGCCACACAAGCGTCGTCCTACCGAGCATGTCACCAAAAATGGTGATCCTTTGGCCAGGAAGAAAGCAAAGACAATGTCTAGAACCAGAGTCAACACAAGACCTATCCTCGATACTCCCCAGTCTTCTGTTGAAGACATCGCCAACTCCACTTGTCATCGTCAACATCCGCCAGTTCGTACTCACCAAAGTTCTGGGCCCACTGGCAGCAGCGGCGAAGAGACCAGTACCATGGGCACACATGCGCGTTCTAGTACACCTGAAGTGTTATGATATAGAAAGGAAATATCCCGAGTAGGGATCAGAAGGCTGTGGTAGAGGTGAGAGCGGACGCTCCTATTTCGCTGCCCGTCCTTACTCATACATGCGCGTGTCTGTAGCTTAGTAATACATATGCTCGGTCTCTCGCTCTCGTTGCCGGTCCGATCTCCGGGCTTGATTAGTCCCGGGATGTGCCTCAACATGAAGCCATTGAAGTTGACGACGACTCTGAGCCTGATGATGAGCCTGAGGTGGAGGACGACGTATCAGAGTTGAGTGAGTCTTGGGTCCATTATACTCTATATCACAGTACACTGAAACTTCAATAGAGCGCCTTTCTAAAAGTTGGGATGCGTCTGTTTATGCATTCTTCAAGCCTACACCTACAGTGGAATACGTCAAGAACCGTAAGGCCCATATCTTTGCATGCGCCGCTAGCCCCTGCTGCCTCAAAGGGTTTGTCCGCCGCTTCCTTTACACTGGCTATACCAGTTCCACCAGCAATCTCCGTTGACATGTAAGAGTTTGCTGGGGTGATGAAGCACTTGCGGCTGCAGACGGAACACTGTGATGTCAAGACTGCACACGAGGCTCTCAGAAATTACAAGGGGACGAACAGTTCAATCACAGCCGCGTTCAAACGTATTGGAACGGAAAGGTGACTTACAGCCACCGCCAGCATACTAAGATCGAAGCCCGGTATGTTCCAATGTCCTGATCTGGCTGCAATCACATCTAATGTTCTTGACAGGGCAGAGTTTGTCCGCTGGGTTGCTGAGAACAAGCGCCCTTTTGAGATAGTCAATGACCGTGCGTTTTGCTGCCTAATGAAGACAGGAAGACCAGATTGTTACATCCCTTCGGCGGCAACGCTCTCGCGTGATGTCAGGAATGTTTTTGTACACGTTTGCGAACACATTGCAAAGGTGTTACAGGTATGCAGACATTAACTAGCGCTCCGGAACGGTATGGTACTAACATGAAGCCAGGGAATTGATGGCAAACTTAGTTTTGCCACCGATGCCTGGACATCGCCTAATCACAAGGCATACGTAGCCATTACTGTGCACTTTGAAAGAAATGGTGCTCCGATGGCGCTCCTCCTCGATATCGTCGAAGTTCCACAGTCCCATACTGGTGTGAATCTGGCAAACACTTTTGCTGACGTCCTAGGAGCGTTTGGGATCAAAGACGAGGTGAGTTTCTCGGAATTTGGTCTAATGTGTGTACTTGGACTTACTTTTCTATAGGTTCTTAGTGTCACGACCGATAACGCGTCTAATAACAACACCATGATTAAGCATCTCAGCACCATAGTCAACGCGTTTCCCAGTGCTGCCAACCAGACCCGCTGTTTTGCGCACACAATCAGCATCTCCGCAAAGTCGATTCTCAAGCAATTCAACATACCAAAGGCAAAACCGGGCGTCACCCTCAATGCGGCTGCTCAAGCACTCACTGAGTTAGCTAACGAACTCGACTCTGAGGAGCGCGCTGAGTTGGAGGCGTGGGAGGCCGAAGATGATGCTGAGGAGGAGGAGGACAACGATCGGCCCCTGGCGCATGATGATCGGCCCCTTGACACCTGGGTGGACCTGCACGAGGGGCTAACAGAGGAAGAGGTCAGTGAGCTTGACGAGAGCATACAGCCTGTGCGATCAATGTTGGTGAAGGTATGTATATTATCCTTGGACGCCTAGCTGATACTAAACATGGTACATAGCTGCGTCGCCTTGCTTTCGCTCTCAAGAACTCGACAACCATTCTCCTCCCCCAGTGGTATGCAACGCTATTGACCCTTCGCCTCCCAAAACGCATGATGCCGCGTGATGTTTTGACTCGCTGGAACTCAACATATGACATGCTCGACTTCAGTCTCAAGTACCGCCCAGCAATTGACACCATTACTGCCAGCCGTGATCTTCGCAAATATGAACTGCTACCAGCAGAATGGAAGATCACAGGAGAACTTCGTGAGGTGCTAAAGGTAAATAGTCATTCCTTTATCTCCTATCTCTCTCTGACTTCATTTTCGGACAGATCTTTAAGGACACGACAATGTATTTTTCACGTGGCACGCCCAACCTCGCAGCAGTGATCCCTGCGATGGACCACATTGACAAGGTCCTCGCCACTGCCGCCGATAGCCCTTATCAATTTGGGCCATCCATACGCGCCGCACTTGCTCTTGGCAAGAATGCATTGAACCGATACTACAACAAAACCGACCATTCCGAAGTGTATTGGATTGCTATGGGTAAGTCCTCATGTAATTATATCAGAAGTATGCTTAATATACATGCTCTTAAGTGCTCCATCCTTGCCACAAACTCGAATACTTCAAGAAACACAAGTGGGAGGGTGCATGGATTCAAACCGCACGTTCGATCGTCCAAGACGAATTCACCCAGTCCTACGAGTCAGTTGAAGGTGCCAATGACGAAGGTGATACAGAGCATGATGACGACGAAGCCGTAAGCAAATTCATATCCTTTCTTTTTGTCTTTGGGCTTACCGTTCCACTTGCAGACTTGTTCGAGTCCCAAGAACATATTCGACGATTTGCCTGACCTCATGACTGCGGCATCCTCGGGTCACAACAATGAACTCGATCGATACCTTGCAACTGGAGTCGAAGATGTGAAGGACACTCTCTCATGGTGGTATGAGAGGCGCATGAGCTTTCCCTGCCTCTCTCGTATGGCGCGTGATTATCTGTCGATCCCAGGTGTGTACTGTCCTTCCTTCCCACTGTTCGTTATGCTCATACCCTTAATTGTTAGCTACTACAGTCGATGTCGAGCGCGTTTTCAGTCAAGGCTGCCTCATCCTTCCCCATGTCTGGAACCGCCTATCCTTCCACTCAACCCGTGCGCTGCTCTGTGTCGGCACTTGGAGCACTCTTGACATGATCAAGGACAAGGACATCAAGGTGGCTCTTGGAGAAGAGGTCACCGGGAAGGAGGATGGGCTCCCTGCCGACTGGGATGCTATCACTGGTAGCAGGTAGTTTACTGTTTACATTCGCTACATACTTGTACTCGTACATGTAGAATTGGAATGCATCGTTGACCTGAGACCCGCTGACCCGTCCCGTGACGCAACACCCATACCCGTTAGCCAAACCCGCGTACCCGTTAGCCAAACCCACCCCCGCGACCCCCGACTCGTACCTGCGGGAACCCGTACCCACGCTCAAGGGTACGGGTTTTGACGGATACGAGTACGGGTAACCCTGGTTTACCCGAGGGTTACCCGTGATGATCACTAGTAGTGAATAGCACGGGTAACCCGGGGGTAATTTTTTTCAACCCGTACCCGTACCCATCCACAGGGGTACGGGTATTGGCAGGTACTGGTACGGGTACAGTGTACCCTGGGGGTTCAGCGGGTATGGAATACCCTGGGGGTTCATCAACAGGTTCACTCAAATATATTTGTGTGCATGTTTAATACATTACTATTACTAGTAAGCTACAAATACTATCTATCCTATGCCTTACCTCACCGCTCGCCGTCGGTGTCGTAGCGACGCGGCAGGGCGTGCAGGCTGCGTCGGCGTCGTAGCGACACGGCGGGGCATGCGTGCTGGCCGTGTTGCGTCGCAGCGACGCGGCGGGGCTTGCATGCCGCATCGGTGTCGTGGCGACACGGCGGAGCTTGCATGCCGCCGTGTCGGTGTCGTAGCGACACGACGGGGCTTGCGAGCCGTCGTGTTGGTGCCGTAGTGACGCGGCGGGGCTTGCAGGCCGCGTCGGTGTCGTAGCTGCGGCGAGGCTTGCATGCCGCCGTGTCGGTGTCATAGCGACACGACGGGGCTTGTGAGCCGCCATGTTGGTGTCGTAGTGGCGCGGCGGGGCTTGCAGGCCGCGTCGGTGTCGTAGCGATGCGGCGAGGCTTGCATGCCGCCGTGTCGGTGTCGTAGCGACACGACGGGGCTTGCGAGCCGCCGTGTTGGTGTCGTAGTGACGCGGCGGGGCTTGCAAGCCGCGTCAGCGTCGTAGCGACACGGCGGAGCATGCCTGCCTGCCGTGTTGCGTCGTGGTGACGCGGCGGGACTTGCAGGCCGCGTCGGTGTCGTGACGACACGATGCGGCATGCGTGCCGCCATGTTGCGTTGTAGTGACGCGGTGGGGCTTGCAGTCCGCGTTGGCGACACGGCGGGAGTTGCCTGCCGCCGTGTCGGTGTCGTAGTGACACACGGCGGGGCTTGCATGCCGCCGTGCTGGCGTCATAACGACGCGGGGGGGCTTGCAGGCCGCGTCGATGTCGTAGCGTCGTGGTTGCACGCCGTGTGAACCTCAGACTGATTTGAATCTAGAAGAAATAAAACATTGTAGTTAGTTACAGTAATTTAAAGGATAAGAAAAACTTAGCTGGATTCCTGGGCCAAAGAAACAATCAAGGAGCTGAACGTTGGACCTCGATGATGCGTGAACCCGTGACAAGGGTACGGGTTTCGTGCGAGTCAGGATTTCCGTACCCGTACCCGTACCCACCCCCAACCCTTGGCCATACCTGTGGGGTTTCAAAAACCCCTGCCAATCACTATAGTCAGGCACCATCTACGCACTACGGTCAGGCGGACGATCTCTACCACGAAGAAAAAGTGGGCTTGCCTGAAGCGTTAGTTGTTAGTCGGTACTCGATGTTCAAGAGGACCTTGCATGATTCGCGGTAGTCGCGAATTAAGACGTGCAACGTGTCGCTATCGTTTACTACCCATCCAATAAGACCGGCGTGTGGTCCAAGTGGTACTGTGCTGCTTCATTCGGTCCATGATGGCGAGTGCTGCGTCCTTTCGTAATGCACTTGGAGACTTTGACGCCACAGTGAGAGGATAGACCAGTGCCTGCGGGTGATGTTTGCCAACATCGGTGAGCAGACTCGTAATGTTCCTCCTAATATTCGTGTTCGGGGTTTGGATGCGCGCAATAATCTGAATGAAATAGGTGACTGGGGGTAGAGAACGATGGGCACGGAGAGCCTACCTGAGGAATTACTTCGAGCCAGGTATCTACCTCGACTGTGCTGAACCCGCTAGCAATCGCATGACTGACTTCGTCGTGAGCTCCGAACTTGAACCACAAACCTGAGAGTGTCCTGGAGAGCGTCTTCGCTGCGTAGGGCGATAGAGCGGAAGAAGCCTGAAACGCGTTGTTTGGGTGGGTGGACACAATCTGGCAAAAGCGCAAATACCTTGGACTGCAGGAATGATGTGCGGAACTAAAGTAGTACCCATAACATCCGCGGCTTTCACTTCTGCTTGATTCAGAAGGTGGTTGACGACCTCGAAGTTGGCAAAAGCCCAGGTATGCCACGCTTTGTACCAGTTAGGGTCAAAATGCATAGCAAGAAGGTACGAATGCAGAATGTCTTTCACGTTCCGCTAAAAATTATGAAATTAGTGTAGACGATAAGGTGAATAGCACGAACCGTAGCCCAGTTGTCCGAAAGTTCTATTTGCCACTCGCCCTGTTTGAAGTAGCAGCGCGCTAGAAGCCGTGCAAGTTCGTCAAGTTTCTGTTTGGATACACCAGACCGCTGTCCTCTCTGAGTCGTTTCGGTCTCCAAGTCTCTCGACAAACTCGTCGCGAATGTGCGTAGGAAGTTCAAGCTCTCCTCCTTAGAACCAGATGCCCACATATATTTGAGCTGGGCGTAGACCACGTTCGGAGGAGCCTTCTGGTGCTGGAAATATAAAGCCAGTCAGCCATGTCACAAACTTCTCGAGAAAAGGGCCTACCGGTTCTTGAGACAGTAGAGAGTTGATTGTCTTTTCGGCGAGTAGCATGCGCTCAGACTTTCGACAGAGATTGAGAAATTTAATCCACATAGCTGGGTCGTCATCTGGACTGAGAACCAGCGTTCGGACCTGCAGAATCCGCTGCCAAACTTCGACGTCAGGCTGGCATCCTTGTAGCCTAGTGGCATTGAGTAGATGGACAGATTTCCAATGACAGTAAGCATACCTCTTGACCCAAGTCTTCCTGATAGTTTGCTGGCGTTCGGGCTGATCAGCAAATTGCTTATATGCGATGATCTCCTCGAGCTCGGAGAGCATCTGAGCCCGAACCATCACACTGTAGCAACGTTAGGTATGAGAACTACGCATCGGACCCTACCGCACTCACTTATACGACCGCCCGTAACTCTCTCCGATAAGTCCTGTGAGTTCAGGGTCGAGCAGGTCGCGCGCCTTCGTGATGTGCGTTAGCGCCTTCGAGAACTGGGGCGTTAGACGTTTATCGCTAGTTGCTCACAATACACGAGGCACAGACCTGTAGTGCGACTGGGTGCCCCTATCAGAATTATCGTCATGGCTGCCCTGAAGGGAAGCCGCAGAGGCGGGGGCACCACGGGAAGCCGCATGGGCTGGTGCGTACGGTGATCATGAATCCCGAAGCGGCTACGCACGCGAGCTGGAAGGAAGGCCTAGCTTGAATACCGGGAATTGGTGGTGGTCTTAGGTGATCCGATTGCGAATCTCGGACAGATCGCTTGACTTGCCATCAGAGTGAGCCAAAGGATGATGTTGACTTCGAGCTTGCTGTAAATGGTAAGACATATGTCAAGGCAGCGCACGCCGGAAGTGACAAACAGACATCGGACTGTCAGAGAGGTAGAGTCCACTTAATTTCTGGACTCATTTCAGGTAGACAGCCCACTTATCGGACTGTCCACATTCCACCCGCCCGACGTCCGACTTGAGATATTCCGACAGTGTGACTGTGGGACCTTCCAATGTCCGACTGTCCGAGCGTGTGACTTTCTGAGTTGTCGGACAGGACATAAATAAATTACTCAGGTGTGACAGTGAGGCGAAGCCGATTCCACCTGAGCACGATTCAGAACTCCCGAGGGGCGCAGAGGCGGAGACGGAGACTGAGATGACTCGGGGAAGATTTTTCCAGCTCCAGAATTCTAATTTTGAACAAGTTCCCACACATAAGGGGAAGGATGAGGCCGCCCACCCGAGACTGGGGAAATATGGTCGCTTTTCCCCATATCTTTACGTTTCTGTCTATTATTACCCTTGGGACGATCTCGTATACTCTCACAGTATTCACTCCTCCCTCTGCCTTAATGTGTATCTACGCGTTCTTGTTTATCTAATTTTTTCCTGTTACACCAGAGTCATCATTTGGTCGTCATGAAAAGAATGACTGAAAAGGAGACCGGCACTAACCCGATCAAGAGGTAACACGTGGATGCATGGTTTGGGATCCTAATGTCTTGTGACATGCAAAACCGCGTCAACAATGTCTGCTCTAGCTCGCCTGGCCGAGCATGTGGTGAGGTTAGAGACGTAGCTTAGGGTCGCGGGCACGAGAGAGAGTAGTGACGAAGACACACCACCGGATACCATTTGCCAAGGCTGGAGCCGTAGCATGCGGAGGTAAGGTTGTGAAGGAGAAGGGAGCGTGTTTGGTAGCGTGCCACTTTTGAGTATTAGTTGGTGTCGAGAGGTGCGCATTGTAGGTAGCAACGGACGCCACCCAAAGACGGGAGTGGGCACGCATTCGTGTGACATTAGAGGTGAGAGTGGGCAGTCATCATCAGCAAGACAGCCCAAACCTGGCAGCCGCAACTACAGTCTGAAAATAAATTTAACAGTACACGGCTGGTGCGAAAAAGAAGTCGTTAATGACCCGTGAATCCGAGTTGCTTCCTCGTTAGGAGGCGGCGATGGTTACATTCATTTTGAGGCTCACCTAAGGACTTTTAACTAACTGCATCCATTTCGTCGGTGTGACCTGCAGAAAAAAAGGAAAATGAAAAACTGAAAAAGGGTTAACCACAGAACCCGCTACGCTTATGACAAAAAATAGGTGGAAGGACATGCACGGGGGACTGCACGCGAAGCTGCTGGGCGCCGCCAATGACGGGTGGTACGAACGGCAAAGCTTCGTGCGGGGGGTGGTTCATCGCGTAGGAGCATGTACGCAAGTGCATGGGGTGCGGGGTCGGGACCAAGTGCGGCCGCAAGCCGGTCTGCGAGCACAAGCGTCCCGGGGGCTCCTAGTAGAGCCGGCTGCGTGTGTGCGAGTGCGGGAAACCCACTTCGCACCAGTTGGTGGAGACGAAGCAGGCAAGGGACTGCATCAATCAGATTGGAATTACTCCCATACGTTCTTGGGCTTAGAGCCGAAAGCGGAGGCTACTGAATACATATTATGTCCTCGACCCCATACGTCTCAGTCCCGGGGCCAACGTTCGAACACGAATCACGAACCAGAGACAAAAGGTGTTCCTCGCGACCAGTGGCCGCTGGAGAAGAGGCTCGACGCCACCACGGCGTCAGAACCTTCCGTCTCCTTGTCTAGTCCATCTCCTTGTCTGCGGTATCATCAGTCCCAGCATTGGTATCCTCTACGTCGCCGTCTCCATCGCTGATGTCGGACGTCTCGGGATCAATCTCGTGAATCCGACTGTCCACATTTAGTTGTCAACTGTCCGACATTGGAATGCCACTCACTGTCCGACCATCCGACCGTGGGACTTTCCGAATGTCTGACTGTCTGACTTGTGTCCGACTTGTCTACATGTTTTTGGACCAAGTCGACACATTCTCTCTTCCTTTTGAGCGACGCTGCTGCGATCTGTAGAATATACTATTTTTCTCCAAAGTATTTTTTGTACTTGTTCGCGGCTAGCCTACCGCTTCCCGTGTTCTTTCTGATGCCAGATTGTTCCCTATAGATGATCAGCTCTGCGGTTTCGGCTTAGACGTGTGTGATACAGGGGTTGGCGCCGCTTACCAGCCATGGTACATTTTCTGAACCCGGTACGGAAGCGCAATGGGAGCAGGCAAATGCGTGCCGGTACTCGCCGAAAGGTGCTATTGTAGTCAACGTGAAGGGCAGCGCAAACTGTAAAAGTCAAAAACGAACACAAAAGAAAACAAAAGAAAAAAATCTCAATAAAAGAAAAGTTCATAACGGATCGGACGGGTTACACACCACGTAGTACCATAATCGTCATCGCCGGCACAGAAGGTGGTTGAACAACGCAAATCAAGTAGCGGTGCCGGGGTCAGCTCCGGCTCCGTTGCTCTCCATGTCCCCATGCGACCAAAAAAAAATAGAGAGCAATAAACTCACCCACAGATGCAACCCGACGGCGAGGACAACAGGTTGAAACCGGAGGTCGAAAGCAAAGGACCAAAATCAGGACCAAGACCAAGACTGACTGCTGGCGGAGATGGGAAAGGGTTAACTATCAAGTTGGACTTACAAAGCACGACCTCCTCACCACTCCTTCTCTCGAAGTGAGAAAAGACATAAGACGTGACAAGAGTAGTTAGGCTGTCGGAAGTCCAAAGCAACGGACAGTGCGGCGTTATTGGTGTGGAGCCATGTCTGTCTCAAACAGCACCAAATCACATGCGCGACTGTCCAGAGCTAATGAAGCAAATAAGGTGGTCATGACATGTAGACAGACGGGAGGAAACGATGTTGGAAAACCCCAGCGAAAGAAGTGACGAAGAGAATGTCGGTAGTTGCCCATAACTTTGCCCATAACTGTATAACCCCGTTCGGGCTGTTCCGACCGACCGCGTACTGTGTTTGGCGTGAATCGTAGATTAAAAAATCTCATCAAGCTTAAAGTGTACTTGATTTAAAAAAAACAGTGGCACTCCACTAACAAAGGCGGGCGCAACATTGGCGACTGATGGCAGTCCTCATGTGCACCGGGCGCATCAGTTCGCTACATCTACTCTACATTGTCCTCATTTAACTCTAGGTCACGATCTCGCGGAAATTAAATTGTGCCTGGTAGGCGAGGCCGATCACATACGAGACCTTTCTTTGTCGGAGGCGGCGTGTTCATTCACCAGTATGATAATGTCATCGACAAAGAATTCGATACGCCGATAAGCACATCGATAGTACGAGATCTAGTAGCACTACACCAAAACTAAAAAAAATCAGATAGTAGACTATTTTACCAATCCCGGGCCTCATCCCTAGCTATTAGGCCATGGTGGCAGTAATAACCTATTCACACTCAGGGAGAATATTATTAGCAAACTTGTTAAACTCATCCACCAGAGCTCGAAGCACGCGCAAGTCGTTTTGTGACTGTTCGTTTGTGGCCCGCAGCACTCCAATCAGAGAATGTAGCTCTCCGATTTCCTGAAGGGCGGCACGAAGGTCCTCCTTCACCTTGCTAAGTTCCATCGTCGTTTCATCGGCTTTGGTGACCTCCATTCCGCCTTGCACACCGGGATTGGAGTCCATATTCAGTCGCTTGGAAAGGTGATCGTCCTGAACTCCGGAACCACTATGTTTCCTTTTCTTCGGGGTTGATCAGCAAAGAACCTTATTGCATCAAAAATAAGACGCACTCTCTCGCCCATATGAAGAGGTCTGGGGGATGAACTACGAGTGGCATGACCACAGGGGAAATGCCTATATTCTAACGTTGCGACAAGTGGCGAGTCGTTTGTCTCGTCCATTGAAACCTTAACAAGTAATGATTAGTCTTTCAAACGAACGCGAATCACGCACTCACTTGGTCCTGTAACATGTGCTGGGACATAGGTCAATCAACTGGCGGCGCCGTGGACAAAGATGAGCCGGTTGGACAAGAAGAGATGAGAAGAGAGTGGATAGGTCTAGGGAAAGGTCAAGAAAGAGTGGACTTGCCACTTAAATACGTTGCGGTGCTTTGTGTATGTTGTGATTGTTCAAAGGAATAATATCAGCAGGTGGCGAGTGGTAATTTTCGTCATGTCTGAAGTACAAAGAAGGCTAACCGAACACAGGCTTGACGACGACGGCGCGCTCTGTTGAAGGAGTAGAGCCGGAGGGGAAGAGAGGTGCCGAGTTCCTTCTCCTACACCTACCCCCTAGTCTCAGGATGCCTCGCTCATCAGCCAAGAGGAAAGGAGAGGATAGAATAATACCTCCAGAGAGGGCGAGTTGTGCAGGACGCAGGAGAACTGGACGACGCTCGACACGATATGTAAATCCATATCTGCTTGTGATCGTATGGCGGCTATTGATTTATGTCCAGCTTGCTTTCATCGCCACGTCGGAAGTCAACGTCATATTCCAGTTCTGTGCACAGCGACCTGCATATTTGGTCGAGGATAAACGTTTCGACGACGACGACCAGGCGGGTCGTCGCCACTTGAGTAGACAGTTGGGAGAACATCGCCCGAGCTGTCAGGCTGAGGACCATACTTTGTGATGTACCGGAATAACTCACGACAGTCGTGTTGACATTCCAGCGATGACACGTGCGTTCGCCAGAGGAATCCACAAGCCTGTGCCTAAACAAAGGAAGTGGCGGTATACCTCGAGTTCAAATTACTGCCCACGAGACGCTTACCTTGGCAGTAGCTACACGGACACAGCTCGTGATGGTTCGCAAGACGCCGTGAGGAAGAACGCACTGTAGGTTACCATGTTCATGTTTAATACAACCAGATTGCTACGGTAATTGTTTTATCCTGTTCCCAAATGGCGACACTAGTTAGTGATCGGCGCAATCAGCAATGGTGTTAAGAAAAGGACAAATTGCGGAAATCACGTACCCACGGAGCACGAGTAAGAACGAGAGGAGATGACAACCAGAAACTACCGGGAAACGAAACCACACCTTGCAAGATGAACCGCGTGTCCGCTAGGAAAAGGTGCTCGAATGGTCGGATGACATTGCAGTCGAAGCGACTCGTGAAGTTGAACCCAATGAAGTTGGGGACGACGGATGTGAGGACCAATATCTGTGCCGTGAGATACACGGCGAATGACCACTTCCACGGTCGCTTGCCGGTGAATACCCCTCACTCAAAGTCGACGGTGGTAAAGAATTCCCATCTGCGACAAGCGGCCGTGCGCGTCGCCGAGAACGTCGAGAAAGATACCATTGAAGATGTGGATGATTTCGACAAGATGGACTGAGAAGGAAGGAAAAAGAAAAAAAAAGATCGCCAAACGAGATCGGCAGGGCATTCGAACAGCCTTTGACTTACTGTAGACCTCGAGTTCGGAAGCTATTGCTCGCAGCGGGCGGACAACGGGAGCGAAAAGGGAGGGACGAAACTTCAGAGGAGTCGAAGACTAAGAAGAAAATTGGCTTCTCGGTTCTGATGGGTGCAATCTGAGGGAAGGTTCAAGCCCGGCCCGGCGCTGACGCAGGCGTTCAAATTAACGTAAGCGGACGCAAGGCCAGTCAGACGCTGAACCGCACCTTAGCTGTGGATCTCGTTGGCGGATGCCAACATGCGTGCCAACTTTCGAGTGGGGACCTTAAAACGCAGTAAGATGAATACAGGCAGGAGGTTGCTCCTTTGCCGACCGTGGGTCTTCTCGAATATCCGACTATCGGCTCAAAAACAAAGACCGACTGTCTGACTCTCCGACAACCGAGTGCACCGACTGTGTGGGGAGTGGGACTTGCGGTGGCACACTCGCGGTAGTAGTAGGCCAATGTGGTGCATATGCGCTCGCACACAAGTTTCCCGTTGTTCGTCATTGAGCACCATATTCAAGTCATTAATGTAATTTATATTGTCTATCCAATATCATGTCGACCTACCGGGACCGTGCGTCCATAAACATGGACAGTGCACAACGATGTAGTATCAGCTCCCCAATTACTTCGAATATCAAAAACGATAACACCAAAGTCAATGCCCCATGACAGAGCACTGTCAGAAACTGGGAACACTTGGCGCAGAGACCGGGCAGGTGATGTCAAAGTCGATCTCGGCCAACGGTACAAATACGCCTTCCTTTGATATCGGGGATGGTGGCACCTTTCCGAGGGTGGAAGTAAATGCCAGTTGAGACCGGGAAAAGGTCTTCATATTCGCTTCCCCGTCCACCAGGCCCCAGACTATGACTTGTCGAGGAGCGCGAGAAAGACAGTCAGTCGAATTAGAAGGCCGATGATGTATCACAACGTGAGACGGCATAACATTTGGCACGTCAAACGCAACGCCGAACGTCCCGGAATTGCCACGAAACGACCAACACGCTCCGGTCCTGCTGCCCAAAACTGTGGATGGAGGCACTGAATCGACACCTAACGTTGTCAGTCTTGGAGAAACTACGCCACCCGAGTTCAAGGAGGCGAAGTCACGACCAAATGGAATGAGACGTGAGAAGGCAGTCTGGTGCCAATCACACTGCCGGCCAGACTGGAGGATAAGCTGGCTGACTTTCGAGGGGGATATACAAGCCATGTGTTGCTCCAAAGATCGGACAATATTCGAATGACAGCGGTTGACCATAAGAAAGCAGAGAAAGAAGGCAACTGTGAAAAGCCAAGTTGGCGAGTGCTGTAGAGAACAAAGTCATGGGGATGTCAAGTGGCGCAATGGGTACAGAGAACTCACCAACATGAAAGGGTAGGTAAAACTCGTTCCACTCCTTTTCCGGCTATGGATTGCAAGGTTAACTGTCTTGGTATTCTCAGTTAGGTGACAAGAGATCTCGTCTGTTGGTGGATCCTAAGGGGCATCTATTTATTTGGCGGTGATTTTACTGCAACACCTCGCACTAACCATCTCGTCCACGGGAGAATCGGTCTCCTGGTTGCAACTTGACCTGTTGAGATTAGAGCGCGCTGACAGGAATTTAGACAAAGCTATGATCAACTTGAAAGTTAACGCACGAGCACCAATACTGAATGATATAGCATTGGGTTCACCAATGCGGAACTGGGAGGCGGTAAAAGGGATCTTAGATGTCTTTCGGAAGCGGATCATAGGAGTAGTAAAAGTGGCCCTGCACACGAAGAAGTGGTGGAGCAGGAGCGCAAAGCGCCAAAAAGTCGTACATGATGCCACCGCAAACAGTCCGCAAACAAAGTCCGCAAACAAAACACAGCACGTGGCCGGTCGCGCACTGATGCCAGAGCCGGCCATACAGTTTTGCACGTGCACATTCTAATATGATAATATGAAAGCTGTTGGAGGGACGGCAGGGTTTCTAGAAGGAACGCAAATGGAGAAGGGCTGTTAGATGTCCTTGAGGATGACTCATGTCGAGCGTGTTGAGGCAACCGCGCAGCATACGTCGACTCTCACGCGCGCGCGCCCAGTGGGAAGTCCCTCGATTACGTTGATAAATTTGGATTATAGTGGATTAAATATGTTTAGTGTTGATTACCTACGAATCACGTCGAATGAAATATGTATTAATCGACACATAATCGACGTGCGAATGGCAGTACGTCTGCGTCAAATGTATGTGGTTTCAAACCCAATCTGAGGCTTGGGTACCATGTATACAAGTCTATGTCCGGTTCCTAAGACCAAGTTTAAGACCAGTCGCAGGTCCGTCATTTATCATATGCTAAATGCACAACTGGAGACATATCTGCGTATGCAACAGTACTATAAGTACAGTAATGGACCTTCCACGTCCTCGGTGCGTCCGTCTCTGCCAGACAACCTGTGGCTCCATGCACCCACACAGACTCAATGAACACGACGTCTTCTGTCTTGTGCGTATGGCTGAGATGTCAATGCGTGATTGCTGCGCGTGGTTCTGCGGTCTTCTGGATCGCTCTTGCAACTGCCAGGGGTCGTGTTTGTTCTCCTAGCACAAGGCGACGGACCGTGGCTTCGTGGGTCAGCAGCTAACACTGTGCGTTTTGAGGCGCTCTCTGTGCAAAGGGTGCGGCAGTCAGTATCGAGCTGTGGCTATCGCGCATGTCGCTGCCTATGCGCGTCGGGTGACTAGAATGCTCCTGGAACGTCTATGGTCCTCGTGGCGAGTCGCGGGAGTCTGTGCGGACATGGCAGAGGCGCTATATCCTGTTCCCTTGAGGTGTTCTTGCTTGGTGGTCTGATACCTTGAGGTTGCCTTCGCTGGGCGCATTGACATGGGGGTCGTAAATGCGTGCACTGGTACGTGGCGTTGTCCTTGACGCCTATCCGAATCACCGAAGGCAGCGCAATTGCAGCGCAGCTGCCAGTGTGCTTGGACTTGGCGCATTGCCGACTAGCGTTCTTCTCCTAACGTGAAGTCGCACTTGTTGCGCGCAGTTTGTGAAGCCTGAAAATGTTGCTCTTGATTTCCAATACCGTGCTGAACCTCTGCGCGAGTCGCGAAAGTTCGCGCGACACCGGTGCTATTGCCGCTGTACTTGGACTTGTGATGTCCTCATCGCGCATTGCTGTCGAACCGCTGGCATCGCGCACGTTGCTGCGTGTCTGTAAACGTCGCCGCGAGTGCTTTATACTATTGCCAAGCTGTGAACGTGCCGCGGGCATCCGCGTGCAAGTGGCACTGTCGCTGTTGCTCTTGTACTTGGGGGCTTCAAGTTCTTGGTATGCGCCACTCTTGACTGAGTCGATCTGCGCATGTACCACGCACGTTGCCGCTGGTACCATAAACACCTTCGCGTGTACTAGTAGTGATTGTCGACCTTGAAATGCGCCGCGAACGTGCACACGCATATGGCACTGCCGTTGGACCTCGTGCTTGTGTCCCTTTCGTGTTGGGAGTTGCTCTTGGAAGAACCTTGTCGCGTTCCTCCACGCGCGCTGCCGCGGAACCTGTAATCGCTGTTTCCAATGAGTAATGTCTTCCGTGGTCTGTATGTGACATATGGGCCGCCGCGCGATCGTGGCACGCTCGCGGTCGGGTCTGCGCTTGGGGCCTCTTGATGTACGCTGCTCCTGCTACACACGTGCTTTTCTCGCACTGCCACTACCACGTATGTTGCTGCGGGACTGGTAAACGCGGTTAGTAGCTCGAGGCGTGCTTACGCATATGTCTGAGCGACACGGGAGCCTGCGCGAATGCAGCTCGCTTGCCAACGTCTCCACGTGCGGGGCTGCCTCTGGCCATCCGCAACTCATGTTGACAGTGTTGTAAAGGGAAGTTTTTCCGGCATGTACAGCACCGACGACAACGAAGAATACCATAGCACCCATTGTGCGATTAAACACCTTGGCTATACTGAATAGATAGGGGGTCTCTAAGTTCAACCACAGATAGAGAAGCTCGACACTTTGAGCGTCAACCGGCACGATGGCTCAAAGGCGTGAGAGCAGTTGCGCCGGTTCTGCAGTCATGTGACAAAATGTGATCGTTTAGGGCAAGATTGATCGAAGGCACGCGAAGGCCTTGACGAAGGCATTAGACCTTGCCTTGGACCTTGCTCTGAAAAACAAAACAAAACAAAACAAAACAAAACAAAACAAACAAACAAAACAAAACAAAACAAAACAAAACAAAACAAAACAAAACAAAACAAAAAGCGGGTGTACGGACGCAGACAGTGGTGGTCCAAAAGTGATGGTGGTGGACAAATTGAGGCAGCAAGCGACGAGCCCAAGAGCGAGTCATGTTTAAGTTAGTATGTGCCCCTTCGTTTTCGCTGACACATATGCTGACACATATTTTTACTGACAAAGAGCGCTGTTTGAAAGTGTCCCTCCCGCTCTCACACCACTCTCTACGCCAGTACTCTGAGCTTTGCCCTAGTTGGATCCAGAGGAGGACATTTATATTTTGTTGTTCACCTTCATGTGCTCATAACTTCACATTACCAGACACTTGGCCCCCTGTGTCCTGGTCAGCGCCAAGATGCTTCGCGGTGCCCAGAGGCAGATGATGCAGCACTATCAACACAATCAGTACGTAGTGTCTTCACTATCCTTACTGATGCCAACTCATGTTCCAAGCCCCAAGGGCCTGTACAATCTATCATAGCCAACCCATTGTAAGGCCTGGACTCAATGTCATCCATACGCATACATATCCCCTCAGCGCACCCACGACATCAAGTTTATCGTCGGGGACCTACACAGGAGTGATGACCAACCCATTACTCACCGCACCAGTTTCCGCGGCACCCGCTCGGGTGAGTGTAAGCCTTCGATGTTGACTTGGACATCCGAGGATGCCGTGACGACCACACAGACAGATGCAGCAACACTCGGAGAGGCCCCAACGACAACGACAACGCCTGGCAGAAGTAATGCCGCCGTGACGACCGATGGGGCGATTCCACCTTGTCCTTGAAGCAAGCTCGCATTGGATCCTCCAGCCAAGTCGACAGCCACACAGAACACTGAGGACGCTGACCCCGTCGCACCTCCAGCGCCATCCGAACCAACGCAGACACCAGCAGCTGCCAGTGGACCATCCGACATCCAAAATACCACACCAGTCCACCCTGACCCAGCCCCTGCAAACACACCCATTCCTAACCAACCACCTCCGACTCAAACGAGCTATGGCCGACGCAGCGATAGAAAGGCTGGTGGATTCACCGGCAGTCTCCTCACCCGATGACAATTCGGGACTCGTGTCCCGTGGCTGTGTACTCTCGACACGCGGCGGCGGACGGACCCTCGCCTGCCGGCGCAAGTCTTGGGAACGCTCACGGTGGCGCAGTCCGCGATTTCCTCGACTAAGAGGTGGTAACGGGACAGGTTGGTGACTCGGGCTCGAACGCATACTCACTGTAGAGTCTGCCATGCCACGTCTCGTGCCAAACGCGTTGCTTGTCTGCAGGTGTGTTTAAGGATTGTATTGCGGCCCTGGGAATGGCGTCGACGATGGAGAAAGCGTCGAGTCAGAAACCATGAGGGCAAGACCACGACCACATCATCGAAGGAACAAAAGATCGTGACCACTCTACTAGTAGCTGAACCCACCGGCACGATCGCCATCAAGTACGTTTCGTTCAGGTAGCATCCAACATACTAACGCTTTCTTTAGGAACATTTGCATGCCAGTGGAACAAACGACAACCCGGCGGTCGAGGTCTCGCTGTCAACTTTGACATGTATTTCAAGGCTATCCGACATGGACAAAGAAGTGAGTTCTTTCACACATGCACGGGTTGACGCAGACCCATCGGCTCCTTGTCTCCTACCTAGCGATTCAAAAGGATATGCGCGTCGCCCAAGGCACTGTGGTGACTTTGTATCATTTTCGCAGCATCTACTGACCAACCATATGTAGGGCACGCGAACAAATCCCTGTTCCTATGCCGCTACCGTCACACTGTCCATCTCAAGCGCCCCAATCCCCGGATCCAAGTTGCTTGCATCTATACCCTCGTCTTGGACGTATCCACGCGCCTACCGCCAACCTACTCATCTCACCCTGTCTCACTTACGTTGACGCCGTATACTTAGGCGCGGATGCCACAGAGTCAGGACAGCCGGCCTATGGTAGCTTCGGTCTCGCATCTCTTCGATTACCGAATCAATGTTCTTTATTATAATCCCATAATTAATATATATAAAATCGACTGCAATCGTGAGGTGGAAATCGATACTGTCAGTGTAATCGTAAGATGTCGATTTTGTCGATTCATCGGGATGTCGAGTGAGTCAGTGACCGACCCTGGTGAATTTATTTCGATTTTCCTCAAATATTATCAATAGCAATCCAAGAAAGCAGAAGATTTATCTAGTATTTATCTAAAAATTTCGACTATACGGAACATTTAACTGACGCTCGATTTTAATCTATATCATTTGAAAAATAACCCACACGAATCGATGGACTTCCCACTGGATCTCATGGGCCGCCTCACCCACCTTGCTGTCCACCTTGCTGTCCACTGCCGCGTGCGAGGGAAACCGGCTGTCCAAGCAGGGCAACCGTGTCTTTGCCGTTGCAGTGAAGAGCTAATAGCCTATACAAGCGCTTTGCACGGGACACCTCGCAGTCCACCGGACTCCACCCGCATTGCATATCTCGTTAAGGTACTGTACATTCAATTGCGATGGTCGCCCGTGTGTGCACGTTCCTCGATAATCGGAATGTGGAACACCCGTCTGATAGGGAAACAATCTGGTTTCTTGAAAGGCGGGTGAGGAACATGTGGAGGTAACTATATCGAACTATCTGCCTTCATGGTACTGCCAACCGTCGCTGCGATGGCGGGCCCATCCTGGCCTTATGAATCCGGTGTTACTACGCCGCTTTTTTGACTCCAATACATACTGGATGACAACGGCGACACACCCAACGAATATCGATGAGATAATTATGAGCCTTGGATGTAGACCTGAATACTCCCCCGAGATATTTGGACGCCGTGCGAGTGGAAATGAGCTAGAGGGAGGGACGAGTTTGGCAACATCAGCATCGGAAATGTCCCCGTCAAATTGTTGGTCTTCCCCCTGTTTCAGCGCAGATGAAGTGTCAGTGGCACCATAGCCACCAACAGGAACATCGGTCGAGTGCTTGCCCACCGCGTCGATATCTAATACCCCATCCACGGTCTTGTTAGGTCATGTTAAGTACTCTTGAGCTCGGGGGAAATGCTCACTGGGGTGACATAGCATGGAGTGAGATATCTCGATCTCAGGTTCTGTCTGGGCGACATCGACGTTCGAAATGTCACAATCCGATTGTTGGTTTTCCCCCTGGTTCAGTGCAGGTGATATGTCGGCGGCACCATGGCCACCAACAGGGACATCGTTCGGATCCTGGTCCACCGCGTCGGTGTCTAGTATTTCCATTCATGGTCTTGTTGAGTGCACTCGGACTCGGGAAACATGCTCACCAAGATGACACGATTTGGAGTGAGACATATCGTGCTCGAGTTCCGTCTTTGAAACACCGGCGTTGGGAGTGTCGCCATCCGATTGTTGGTCTGTCCCTTGATCCAATATGGGTGATATGTCGGCGGCACCATGGCCACCAACAGGGACATCGTTCGGGTCCCGGTCCACCGTGTCGAGATCTAATACTCATTCACGGTCTTGTCAAGTGCTCTAGCCTCTTGGACTTGGGAAAGATGCTCACTGGTGTGACACTTACACGGTCTGGATATCTCGTTCTCGAGTTCTGTCTCAACTTGGTTGTGAAGGGCATTTGCTTCTTTGAGCGCTTTCTCCAACGATTGGATCTTGAGGTGAAGTCCTTCCAAACGTGATTCGTAAACCTTTTCCGCCTCTGAGTGCGCCTTCTATTCGGGCTGTTATTTGCTGCTAGCATTGAGAACTTAAAGTAGGAGGCCGCACCGATGAGAAACGTTCTTGTGTTGGCCCTCTGCTTTGAGAAGATGGTAGCATCGCTTGAGAAAAAGGCTGACCGCTGAGCGACGTTGTGTCCGCAATACCTGGAACCATTAAATAATACTGGTCCATGAGCCGGAGAATGTCAGACTCACTGTAAATTTCGGGAGGCGACTTGCCCCGAGCTGACCTTGCTTTCTCCTTGTCCTTCAGCCTTACTAACTCCCGCTCCCGCTGAGACAGTTCAGTGGATAAGTCTTGAGCTTTTTGTTCCTCTTCTGATAGCCTCTCCTTAAGGGCCACGACTTCTGTTCTGAATACTATTGCTGCAGCCCGCTGCTTTTCGGCCTCATTCAAATCCCGTTGGCACATCTCAAGCTGAGCGCGGAGTTCATCGATATCGGAGTGCAATGCCGTGCATCTTTCCTCTTCGCGCAGCAGTTGCTGCAGCAAGTCGTACGGCCATTAGCATGGATAGGAAACAAATGCTCCACAAAGAATTCTACCTTCTTAAGGGTATCACATTTACACTCATCATCCGAATGCAGCGCCTGGAGAAAGTATGTTGACTCGGAGCATGCGAGGTTAGGACGTGGATATAGAGTATCATTGTACGATGTTTCTTACATCAGCAGCTAACTCTGTGCCCTCTGCTAAAAGCCGAGACCTGAGGTCTTTGACAACTGGTAGACCTATATATCAGTGAGTAAGGCGTGCTACTGTATCAGAGGCGGAAGTGACAAAATCAGCTGACACCGAGAGCAATCATTTGTTCCCTCCTCCGCTTCCATCATGATGGTTTCTAGACCAATGTGGCAGGTCAGACGAATTGCATGATGATTAAGTGGCGAACAAAACCTATAATACGACTCCAATTGCGGACAATGTCGGCCTCACTTTGTTGAGGAGCATGCAAAATACGAGGACTAGAACGGCCGATGGGAGGATCCATCCTGATCTCTCATAGAACCCAGGGATATTAGGACTGGAGAACAAGCCTGAGGTGGCAATTGTCTAAGTGTGCGGTGCCCAGCTGAGGTGACCAGGAAGAAGCCTTTGAAGAAGCCAACGAGTCGTCGAGGGCTGGATAAGGCAGAACAAAGTCGGAATAGTTCCGGGGATATCCAAGGAAATGGCTGTCACAGGTATGCGCAGGGTGACAGGGAACAATGGCGAATCGGAAGACCGTGACGTTCTGAGGTGAGATCAACAACGAGATCAACAAATGAATTGCGTGAGTCTATCCTCGAGGCCGAGGCCGAGCCGACACAGTGGTACCGTGCGCGCCTGTAGCCGTGTTATTACAGCTCTCGTTGTCATTGATCGAAACTTGAGCACTGTGAGGTGACCTCGGGCACTCAGCCCGAAATCGGCCGTTTCGCCTGTTGTGCTAGACCACTGTATTCCTCAGCCACTTCACCTGATTTCAACCGTTCTCCAATGACGACGCCTCAAATGTCCGGCCAATATCAGTTTCAGCTCAACCTCAAAGGGCGAAGCCTACCTGTCACTTTCACAGTTCCTGACATACCTGATACCCCGCCGTCGGAAGAGCATTGTGATCCAAACTCCTCCTTGATTGTTACGGATAAAGAAACCAGCTTTGAAGACACAAGCAATATTCCCACACAGCGCGCACACGCTGACCCACTGGATGATGCAATCCATATTGAAGAAGATCAGCCGAATCTTCTAGATCTACCCGTGAGTGCATGTCTATTCTTTGCGCGTACTACTGAACAGCGCATGATGACCTAGGGCCTGG